>CATIWR010288485.1:0-45803 GCA_949677035.1 Omphalea diandra
TGATGAGGTCCGAGGAACCAAAGTTGTGCATAAAGAAGTTGATGTTAGAAAGCTTGATGTGAATGATAAGCAGAAGTTTATGAGTGCGGTTTTTAAGGTTGCTGAGGAAGATAATGAGAAGTTCCTGAAAAAATTTAGACAGAGAATTGATAGGTAATTAATTCAAGTAACAATCAAAATTAGATGATCCTAGGATATATGCACTTCACTGATCACATGGATTTGAGATCCATTTTTCTTGATTTAACATTCCAAGTTCATATGATAATTTCTCATTTTTTTATAGTACATAATTGGCTGGATATATAGACTAACATAGTAAGTACTATATTGGGTTTAATTCTTAATTGATTGCAGGGTAGGAATCCAACTTCCAACAGTGGAAGTTAGATTCGAGCATTTGACTGTGGAAGCTAACTGCTACATTGGTAGCAGAGCACTTCCAACACTTCTAAATGCTGGCAAAAATTCTGCAGAATCGGTTCTTGGTTTGCTTGGAGTTAGTTTCGCGAAGAGAACAAAGCTCACAATCCTTAAAGATGCGTCCGGGATTATAAAACCATCAAGGTAACTAAAATTTGTCAATACAAGTAAAATTCTTACTCCAAAATTTATTTAGGATCCCTTTTGCTTATTCGGTGAGTACCATGCACTTATGGATTTGGAATATCTTTAATTATAGGATGGCACTATTATTAGGTCCACCATCCTCTGGGAAAACAACCTTGTTGCTAGCTCTAGCAGGAAAATTGGACTCAAATCTTAAGGTTAGTGACCAATTTATATGCAACATAACTCCTGTTTGTATGTATCATAGAATAGAGCCTTCTTTTTTTTATTTTTTATTTTTATGTCAAAAATTTTTAAAAAGTATGAGAGTTACGAAGATTTCAAATAAATTTGGTTACGAATGTGTCAACATAATTGGGATATTTTAGTGCAACTTTTGAGTTTTTATTCTCAATCTTTCACTGAAATGAGAGCTAGGAAGATTTCAATCTTATTCTTCCTTTACAATTATTAAAATAAAGCATTTTAATGAATTAGTTTCACCTATTTTTATTTAACTTTTTACTAATTTCAATGTGATGAACTTCAATTCTAACACTATGAGATCAATTAGTTAATCTTGACAGTCGCCTGTTTTTTTTTTTTTACTTTTATTATGAATAATAAATATTTGGTATCAATGTCGAAATTTTATATTGTTGATATATCTTAACCTAAATATATAGTAATTCATTAGTCATATAATATTATATTTGAAATTAAATATAAAATGTATAATATTGAACATGATATAAAATATATTAAAATTTTAGTTATAAAAATGAGTGAATATAAAATAATATTTTATATGTCATAGTACATCTTAGATGTACTAAATTACATTAACTAATATTTCAAATTAAATAATATTTAATATAAAATTTTAATTTTTAGTTATATTTTATAAAATTTAAGTTATTACATGAATAGTGATGATTATTATTCGATACAAATACTGAATACTAATATTTGATAACATAATTTTACCCTTTTTTATACAATATAAATTCATTATACGAAAATTTACTAAATAGGAATCATGCCCTTACTGATATAATTAACTTCCATTCTGATTACAATGACAAATATAATTAATTAACAGTAAATGTTGGGTTATTTATGTATACAGGTTAAGGGAAATAGAACATATAATGGGTATAGACTCAATGAATTTGTGCCGCGGAAGACATCTGCTTATATTAGCCAAAATGATGTTCATGTGGGAGTGATGACTGTTAAAGAAACCTTAGATTTCTCCGCAAGGTGCCAGGGGATTGGAACTCGTGAGGGTAATTATATATATTAAAAAAATCAGAATTGCATTTTATTTTATTTTTTAATTTAACTCTAAGATTCATTTTCACAATTAATTTTAATGGATTTATTTAAAATTCGTGTTAAATTAAATTTAAATTTGTTATTCAAGTTTAATTTATTAGTTTTTCAATTCAGTTCAAATCTATTCACAAGTTTAGTAAATCGATCAAAATTGTATAATACATACTTATTATAATCATTAATATCAAATATTAGCTTAAATAGCATTTTGTATAAAAAAATTATTATATTAAAATTTTATTTCAAATTGTTCACAAACTTTAGAGTTGAGTTTAAAAGTATTAGAGATTATTTATTAGCTATTTAAATTATTGAACTAGCTTGAATGAAATTTTTAATAAGTCAAATTCAAATCAATTTTGAGTAACTTGAACCATTTTATAGCTTTATTTGCAACTACACAATTTTAAAGATAATTTCACTTAATTAAATTTTGGATAATAAAAATGCATTTTTGCGCATATTAAATTTATTAGACTGCTTTCATTGTTTCTATAGATCTCCTTAAAGAGCTTGCAAGAAGAGAAAAGGAATCAGGGATACATCCGGAGGCAGAAGTAGACCTTTTCATGAAGGTAAATGCCACATAGATATACGAATCATTTCATATTAAAAATTAATATAAAATTGAGATATATATAAGGCTGAGCATTCTATCAATTCGGTTCAAATTGAACCAAAATTTTAAAAACTGAATAGATCGAATTCAGTTTAAATTAAAACCGAAGTAAATCAAACCGAATAAAATCAGTTTGATTTTGTTCGATTTTCAGTTTTTGGCTCTCAATGGACTGTAATTGTGATAAATTAATTTGAGTTTTTTTTTTTAATCTTATATAGACTTTTAATATTAGCTTTGAACAATTTATTTTTAGTTTTTTAAATTAAAAGACAAACTAAAAAAATTCATAAATCGGTTTATTCGATTTATTTCGTTTTCTTAATTTTAAACTGAACCGAAATTGAAAACCAAATTTTTCTATTTTTCTAAACTCAATTGAACTGAATTTATTTTGAAACCGAACCAATAGACTAAATTCACTTATTTCAATTTGATTTTTTCGTTTGGGTTCGGTTTTGCTCAACCCGTGTGTGTGTGTACTGTTGATGGAACATAATGCAAAGTTCACAAGTAATTTTCCTTTTTATTTTTTCAGGCAACTGCATTGGAAGGAGTTGAAAGTAATCTTATTACAGACTACACTTTAAAAGTAAGCTAAAGATTTAATTTGCATAGCGATACAGTTATGGATTTGCAGTTGCCCAACTTTATTTGCTTTTATCTTTAATATTTAATGACTTGTGAAATAGATATTGGGGCTGGATATATGCAAGGACACCATTGTTGGAGATGAAATGCTCAGAGGAATTTCTGGTGGGCAGAAAAAGAGAGTAACAACAGGTTCATCATTTATATTTGTATTGAATTACATGATTTACACACGGGTCTACGATTAGTATTAAAGATTATTTCAATATCACTTAATCAAAGTTTTAAAAAAAAAAAAACTGTTCAATATGCTAAAAAAATCTCATTTTTTATCATTCAAACATGAAAACCTCTGCTAATGTTGACTTTGATCAATACAGGAGAGATGATAGTTGGGCCCACAAAAACACTATTCATGGATGAGATATCAACGGGCCTTGATAGCTCCACAACATATCAAATAGTGAAGTGTCTGCAGCAAATTGTACATCTCACTGAGGGCACAGTGTTGATGTCTCTGCTACAGCCTGCTCCTGAGACGTTCGATTTGTTTGATGATATCATCTTCCTATCGGAAGGCCAAATTGTGTATCAGGGCCCACGAGAGCACGTCCTTGAATTCTTTGAGAGTTGTGGGTTCCATTGCCCCGAGAGAAAGGGCACCGCCGACTTCTTGCAAGAGGTATAAGACCCCTTTAATTATCGTAGGTTTTGCTATAGCCTAACATCTCCAGCATGCCTCGCAAATTGTTTCCTTTCCTGGCCCATTAATATTGTAATGGACCTATTTGAATATGCTTTCATTAAATTGCCCATTTGCCCACCCACCGGTTTGATGGGTTTATGCCTTTGGCAAGTAATTCATTTCCTTACAGAAAGCGTTTAGATTGAGAATAAATAACTCATGCACCTTAAATTCTATTGAGCCAATTAAACAATTGGTTTTAGACTCATTACCAATGCTGCCGATGAGGTTTTAGACTAGTGGCTAAGTCTAAAGCACTGAAATTAAAAGGTGATGATTTTATTATTTCTTCTAGCAAATGTACTCTTCAATTTTTAGAAATGTTGGAGGCTTATATTTGTGATATTTGATATTTGCTTTAGTAATTCTCTTACTATTATCATTACTATCATATGACTAATATTATTCAAATCTATGCATCATCTATTAGGTATCTTAAATTATTTAAAATATCCTAAAATTTCAATAAAAATAGTAAATTATAATTCAATTTATTTAATTTTTTTTATGTGTTCATTATTCAAATATTCTTTTTGAAATATTACTTAATTCATTTTCGATGTTGCCAAATATCTTCTCAACAATTTGAGCTTAATCAAACTCAATCAATATTTGTTCACATAGTAATTAGTGTAATTGTAAGTTGTGACAGGTTACTTCAAAGAAAGACCAAGAGCAATATTGGGCAAACAGAACCATGCCATACAGATACATATCAGTTCCTGAATTTGTACAAAAATTCAAGAAATTTCATGTGGGAATGCAGCTACAAAATGAGCTCTCAGTACCATTTGACAAGTCTACGAATCATAAAGCAGCTTTAGTCTTTACAAGATACCCAGTTCCAACAATGGAACTACTCAAGGCATGTTGGGATAAAGAATGGCTAATGATCAGGAGAAGTGCATTTGTTTACATCTCAAAAGCTGCTCAACTTATTATAGTTGCTGTTATAGCATCAACTGTGTTCTTAAGAACAAAAATGCACTCAAGAAATGAAGATGATGGTGAACTATATATTGGTGCGCTTACATTTAGCGTCATCCATAATATGTTCAATGGTTATGCTGAGCTATCATTAATGATTTCAAGGCTTCCTGTATTTTACAAGCATAGGGATCTTTTATTCCACCCTGCTTGGACTTTTACTCTTCCAACTTTTCTGCTAAGGGTGCCTATATCTATATTGGAGTCTATTGTTTGGGTCATTATTGCATATTTCACCATAGGATTTGTGCCTGAAGCTGGCAGGTAATTGATTAGCCGTAGTCATGCAAAAATGTGATAAGGTTTTCATTAATATTGTTGAGTGATAAGTAGGTTAATGGATTTCAAATATGTAGGTTTTTCAAGCAATTGGTATTGGTATTCCTAATCCAGCAAATGGCAGCAGGGATCTTTAGGCTCATTGCTGGAATCTGCAGAACTATGATCATTGCTAACACAGGGGGGGCGCTTATTCTTCTCCTTATTTTCATGCTTGGAGGCTTCATCCTACCTAAAGGTTAGTGTAAAAGCAAAAAATCTTTGTTAAATTAGTCTATGTCAATTCAATAAAAACATAAATATAAAGGGCAAGAAGTAATCCAATTACGGGAAACATGCATGCCTTAGGAAAGTAAAAGCAATTGCAGGTGTATTCTAGTTTGTTACACATGTTAAAGCAACAAAAGTGGCCTATTAATGCATTAGTGAAAGGGTTGCTACAATTTGTGACAGGTGAAATTCCTCGAGGGTGGGCATGGGCTTACTGGCTTTCACCCATAACTTATGGTCATAATGCCATTACTGTAAACGAAATGTTCTCTCCAAGGTGGATGAACAAACTGGTATGTTCCTCAAACTTATCTTTCATCAACCAAACATAATAGAAACAATTATTTATTTGTTTAATTGTATCGCAGGCCTCAGACAATGTTACCAGGTTAGGCATAGCCGTGCTTAAGGACTTTGATATCTTCCCTGATGAGAACTGGTACTGGATCGGCGCAGTTGCGCTTGTGGGATTTACAGTTCTCTTTAATATCCTATTCACCTTTGCTCTCATGTACTTAAGCGGTAAGTTATAGCAGTCCTTTCAGTATGCAATTTGGAATTGTCTTCTTTCAGTTGCCTAATCTTCTAGTTGTTGTTTGATATAACAAAAGCTCCTGGAAAGCGACAAGCAATAATCTCTGGGGAAACAGCAAAGGAAATGGAAAGTCATTCATTCTCTTCTCCTAATGGAAACAATTCAAGTGAGGAACATCAGAGTATACTGCTTGTATGGTTGCTTTTTAATGCTAGAATTGCTCAAACAGACTACTGAAATTGGAATGTCTTAGGGGAGATAACAAGCCCGACAATGAGCAGTCATTCAAAATCCAAGGAACTGAGTAAAGATTCTAATAGGTCCAGTGATGTTGCTGTCCAAAGAGGAATGGTTCTGCCTTTCACTCCTCTAGCTATGTCGTTCAACAATGTGGACTATTATGTGGATATGCCTTCTGTAAGAGTCAATCCTTTTTCCTATCACTGATTTGTGTTTCTTATGGTAGTATGAGAATAGAAAAACTTCTTTTTAACTTTGACTGGCGCTAATAGGAAATGAAAGATCAAGGAGTTGGACAAGATAGGCTCCAACTACTTCGCAGAGTAACAGGAACATTTAGGCCTGGAATCCTTACAGCATTGATGGGAGTCAGTGGAGCTGGAAAGACAACATTGATGGATGTATTAGCAGGAAGAAAGACAGGAGGCTACATTGAAGGCGATATTAGAATTTCAGGGTTCCCCAAGAAGCAAGAAACCTTTGCAAGAATTTCTGGATACTGTGAACAGACTGATATCCATTCACCTCAAGTCACAGTTAGAGAATCCTTAATTTACTCAGCATTCCTTCGACTCCCCAGAGAAGTTGGCAATAAGGAAAAGCTGGTAAAGGTTCAGTACCTTATTTCTCCTCATAGACAATATGAGCTAAGGACTTAAATTGCTAAAAAAATGGTGGGCCTTTTTTTATGTCCAGAGTTTTGTAGATGAGGTGATGGAATTGGTGGAGCTAGACAATCTCAAAGATGCTATAGTTGGGCTTCCTGGAGTTACAGGGTTATCAACAGAACAAAGAAAAAGATTAACAATAGCGGTGGAGCTTGTCGCTAATCCCTCGATCATTTTCATGGATGAACCAACTTCTGGACTTGATGCAAGGGCAGCAGCCATCGTTATGAGGACTGTGAGAAACACTGTGGATACTGGAAGAACAGTAGTGTGCACAATCCACCAGCCTAGCATTGACATCTTTGAAGCATTTGATGAGTTGCTGCTAATGAAGAGAGGAGGACAAGTTATCTACTTAGGACCACTAGGTCGAAATTCGCACAAGATCATTGAATACTTTGAAGTAATTAGCCATCTCCCCAAGATTTTTCTTGTTCTAAACGTTGAAAATAAGCAATGCATTATCTAATTTTTAGTGCACATTTTCATATCTCAGTTAATTCCAGGAGTTTCTAAAATCAAAGAGAAGTGCAATCCAGCAACATGGATGCTAGAAGTGAGCTCTGTAGCCGCAGAAATCCAACTTGGAATTGACTTTGCAGAACACTACAAATCATCATCCTTATATGAGTATGTCCCTAAGATACATCTTATACTAATACCATTAGTTCGCATCATATTGAGCTTAATATATATATTTTCACCTGTGAGCAGAAGAAACAAAGCTTTAGTGAAGGAATTAAACACACCACCGCCAGGAGCAAGTGACCTCTATTTTGCCTCCAAATATTCACAATCTACATGGGGACAGTTCAAATCTTGCCTTTGGAAACAGTGGTGGACTTACTGGAGAAGTCCTGATTATAATCTTGTTAGATTTTTCTTCACCTTGATTGCTGCCCTTATTGTTGGAACTATTTTTTGGAGGGTTGGAGCTAGAAGGTCTGTATCTATTAAGTTTACAAAATTTTAATATGGCATTATTCTAAAGAAACAATGGTTAGTTGCTCCTTTGGCAACCTGTGGGTCACACAAGTTTGAGACGTGAAAGGGAAGGGATGCATACCAATGCACCCACCCTACTCAACATTTTATGAGCCATGTGAACCCTTTAATCATTAAAAAAACTTCTTCACCTGATATATGTTAATATGATTCAGGGAAAGCTCAACTGACCTGACTGTAATCATCGGGGCAATGTATGCTGCTGTGTTCTTTATTGGTGTTAATAACTGCTCAACAGTACAACCTATAGTAACAATTGAAAGAACTGTTTTTTATAGAGAAAGAGCAGCTGGAATGTACTCTGCATTGCCTTATGCACTTGCACAGGTGAGTTCACCACTTGCTATCCTTTTCCATCAGTGTAAAAAGAACTTTAACTATAATATTGAACTAAATGATATGCAGGTTACCTGTGAATTACCATATGTGCTAGTTCAGACTACATATTATACAGTAATTGTGTATGCCATGGTGGCCTTTGAATGGACAGCGGCAAAATTCTTCTGGTTTTATTTTATTTCCTTCTTTTCATTCCTCTACTTCACATATTACGGAATGATGACTGCTTCCCTTTCTCCAAACCTGCAAGTAGCAGCTATTTTTGCGGCGGCATTCTATGCTCTATTTAATCTTTTTTCTGGCTTCTTTATACCAAGACCAGTATGTTGTTATGATTACAGTCTTTTTTTTCTTCTACCCTTTTATTAGATTTAAGAACAAGTAAAAACATTTTAACACAATGTGATTACTTGTTTTGAAATTTCAGAGAATTCCTAGGTGGTGGGTGTGGTACTATTGGATTTGCCCAGTGGCATGGACAGTGTATGGACTAATTGTTTCTCAATATGGAGACATGGAAGAGACCATTAAAGCTCCTGGTTATTTGGATGATCCTACAATTAAGTGGTACATACAACACCATTTTGGGTATGATCCAGGTTTCATGGGGCCAGTAGCTGCTGTATTGGTTGCCTTCACAATCTTCTTTGCATTTCTTTATGCCTTCTGCATAAGATTTTTGAATTTCCAAACAAGGTAGTAAGATATTTATGCATAAAGAAGCAAAAATGCATTGTGGCTATATTATAAGGCTACTGTTGATCTTCTAGCAGTGTCAGTGTTTGTCATATTTAATAAAGATGATGGTGATTACGAGAATTTTAATCGATGTCAAGGTTTATGTGTGAATGAAAATGGTATTTAATCATATAAACTGAATTTTTTTTCTGGGTTCAAGAATTGAATGAATTTCCAATTTCACAATAATATATGTAGCAAAATAGATTGTATCAAACCATAATATTCAGCAGCAGACTAGTATATATATCTTCATATTCAGATCTAAGTATGAATCAAGAATTGGAATTTCTAGTAATTTCAAATGACCTAATTCTAATCATGCTCTTGCCATGACATGATTGGACTAACTTAGCATTATGATGGTTGTCATCCAATAATTTTTCAATAATTTGTACAACTTCCTGGCTTTCATAATTTTCGGGTCCAATAAAATCAAAGAGATAAAACCCTATTTAACTAATTAAATAATAATCCTTCCTTAGTTTGATACAAATATAAATAATCATTTCTTTGGAATTTTATTAGCGATTTACCCGATATGATTTTTTCTTAATGTTGATTTTTTTATTAATATATTTTTTAGAATCAGTATTTTTTTCGTTTGATATATATATATATATATATATATACACACACACACACACACGTTAGTTGTTTGAAAAAAATTTGCAAGTTCTTTGTACTAACATGTATAATATCTCAAAATTAAGAAAATAAATATAGCATGTACCCACAAAACCGAGATCCACACATTATATCGAATGTTCTTGATTTCAATCCAGCAGGCATGCTTATTGCTACTATAAAGTAGGAAGACATGCGAATTATATCAGACAACTTTGTAAAATTAATCGTGATTAGTTTAGTTGAGATTCGATTAGGATTTGTTGCATCCTATATTAATTCTCTCATCATTTCATATAATTCACAGTTAAATTGGTGTTTATATAACCTGCTTTAGAAGACTACATAAATAAAATCTGCAAGCATGCAATATTGTACATTATACATAATTTTTTTTAAAAAAAAAAGGTTGTGCATCAAAATACGTAAATTATATGGTAGACCTCGGACCACGAAACTTAGTTCGTGATTCAGGTGTTCAAAACACAATTTTTTTTTATTTTTTTTGTTGTTGTTCCACATGTAACTAGCAGGAAAAAAAAAAACTGTGCACTTTCTTTTTTGTTGATTCTTTTTATTTTACAAATGAAATTTTGTGTTTTTATATATTATAAATTTATATATTATATATAATTACATCAATACAATATATAATTATATTATATTATTTAATTATACTATATTATTATAATTATATAATTTATATTATTATATATTATTATATTATATAAATATTATATATAAGTTAAATTATTATATAATTTATAATTATAACAATAGTTTTAATAAATATTTTTATCATAATATTGTTACTACTCTAAATCCATTGATTTTCGACTGAGATATATTATTTAAACATGTAGGTACATTTACATTGTGCTACAGGTATATTAATTAAATATATTTATATTATGTTATAAGTATATTAATATGAAAAAATAAATACATTAATTTGAAATCGTAACCCATAACGTTTGATATGAAGGTACATTAATATTATAGATGAGATATACTAACTTTGTATTATAAGTACATTGTGTTGTACTATGAATACATTTTTTTTTCTTATTTTTCAAGTTTTTTTATTTTCGAATACATTGTTATTACTTTAGGTATATTATTTTTTATTAAAAGTATATCATTATTTTTTTATAAATACATTGGTATTATACTATAAGTATACCATTTCTTATTTTAGGTATATTTATTATTATTCTAAACTCATTATTTTTATTGAAGATATATTGTTGTTCATTTATAAATATATTTGTTTTTATATTGATATTTATGTTAAGTTTTTAAATTATCAATGCATTTTTTTAAAAAAATTGAACTAATTTAATTTTTATATAAAAATAAAAATTTTAAAATTAAAATTAAATCAAATTAAATCTTAATAAAAAATATGAATTGAATTAGCTTAATAATGCATCAATTTATTTTAATTACAATAATAAAGAGAAAAAAATCAATAAAATAAGAAAAAAAATAATTTAAAGTATGAAATTTGTTAAAGAAATGTTATTGATATGGATGTGTTGAGCGTGTCTAAATATATGCATAGTAAAAATTGAATTTTAAGTAAAAAGAGTGAATTTTAATTAAAGTACACAATGCATAGTGAATATGGTTAGGGCAGAATTTTAAGTAAACGATATACGTTTCCATCCAAATACTCAAAACTTCCAAAATAGATAGTTCAAGAGATGATCTTGTTTTCATGCCTAAGGCAGAAATTAATGCTGGCCTTGGACTTGGGCCTTGGCTTTGGGTAATGTTTGTTAAGGTGAAAATAGTAAACGTCAGGCTATAGTTCACACGTGGTATTGCGCACGTGTGTGAGAAAGAAAGGCCTGGTGGGCCGTACTGCCAGATGGCATCGACATGAGGCTCGCGGGATCGACGAAAACGAATGTTCAATACCGTCGTCATCTCATCCTGTCTGTCTTTTTCTCTTCATTCAACAGCGTGTCCTGGCGTCCCTCCCATGAGGACGCACGTGTCTGATTCACTCTCCTTTTCTTTTATCAGCTATATTATTTATTATGAGGAATTGATTAACTAATATTTTTTTATTAGCCAGATGTTCTTTTCTTCAATATAGTTTTTCGTTTGTTTAAGCCACTAACGAGATTTTTGTACACATATTTATACAAATTAATAAATATGTAATTATATAAACACTATCAATTTGAAATTAAACCTTTTTTTCATCTCATTTTACAAGACATTATTCTATTTGTAATTATTTCATGCAACATTTGTGTTATACATCGTTTTGAAAATCAATGGAACCAATTGATTATATTGATAAAATAAAAAATTAGATTAATAATAAACTTGATTCAGTCTAGATTGATTATTTTTTATTAAATATAATATTTGAATATTTTTAGTATTTTTAAATTTTATTTATTATTAAATTAATTGAATCATATTAATCAGATTGATCGAACTAGTGAATTGAAAATAGATTAGTTGATTTATTCACTAATCAATTTAGTTTTAAAAATATTGATATTATATAGGTAAGATTTGAGTTTATGAAGTAATAAATTATAATTTTAATTAGAGTATAAAGGAGATATATTGAGTAAAATTAAAAAATATATATATTTCACTATATTAATAAAAAAATTTATTTTATTAAATAAAAATATGACATATCAAATGGTACAACGAAAAGTGTAAAACACCTAAATATTACCCGTTGTGTAACACTAATTTAATAATTCACACACACATACATATACAGAGAGAGTAAAAATTCCATGGAAGTTCCATCTCACAATATCATGGAATTCAGAGAACCAAAAATTTCTATGTCAATTAATTTCTCAGGCTTGTGAAAATGGCAAACATGATAAAGACAGAAGTTGAGGTCACCAGTCGACCAGGTAGGGCAACAAACATTATAATATATATATATATATATATATATATATATATATATATATATATATATTGACACCCACTATCAATGGTCAAAATTTTGATATGATCTTAAGGGTTCAGATGGTGTCAATCCAAACGTTATCTTATGGCAAGAAACGCGAAGTACGAACTTTTTCTTGACGGTAAGGTTGAAGTTGAGTGGCCTTTTTTTTTTTTTTTGAACAAGAGAATCCATTAATCAAGGAGAAAGAACAGCATTTGGGAGATGCTATTTTATTTGCAAAAGATTGAATGGAAATGAAATGATCTCAAGAGAGATGAGATGCAATTTCCAAAAATATTTCTCTACTTTAACTCTTAAACCGGAAAGAGATGAATTTAAGGATGTAATAACAAAATTGCATTGCCAGCTTAGAAAAGTAAACTTACTAATTCTAAATCAGAAATCCTGTTGATTTGCAGAATTTATGTCAAAAATTGAGTCAATTTTATAAGTTTTGGAATAAAAATGGAATCAATTAGTAGATGAATTTCTTATTATATAAATTAAAAAATTATCTTAGTTTTTTTATATTTTTCAAAAATATTTTTATTATTTAAAATAAAAATAATTAGATGAGCTCAAATTAATCACGACCCATTAAAAAAAATTTGTCATTGGAAAATTTTCATTAAGAGAAAATTAAATTTAAGGAATGTGAGAGGTATAATACAACATTAGGAAGTTGTGACGATGATCAGAAAAAAATGCTTTTGGTAGCTTAGGCAGTGGTGGAAAAATGCAATGCGTGGCTACAAGACAATGTGGAAATTGTAGCATACTAACGGCCAAGCCACCAACCCGTGCCTACACGTTTTATCTGCAACCACACACGTGTCTGTCGTTCAGATACACCACACTCCTTATCATGGCGGAGCTAACAATTTCTAATGGGACCCCATCACATTCTTCTACTTTTTCTATTTGAGGGACAATGTCGAGATGTTTGATTTTGAATCTTTATAACTAATTCTAAATATTTCTAAATGCTTCGAGGCTCTAAATGTTTTTTATGTGCTTTTTAAATAACATTATGTTTGGAATAAATAAATTTTATAATTTTTATAAAATGTATTTATAAATTTATATCTAATATAAATAAAAATTTTATTTAAAATTATATTTTATTAAATTTTAAATTGACTATAGCTAAATTAATTTTTATCAAATTTAATAAAATATTCAAATAAATTCTAAAATTATAAAAAAAATTCACTATGACAATAATACTTTTAATTAAAATATCTTTTTATTCTCTTTCCTCTTTCATATCTTCCACTCTCTCTACTCTCTAACACAATAATATTTTTATAAAATTAAAATATTTTATTAAATCTTACACTTGCATTATATATAAAATTTATTTTATTTAAAATAATTTTTGTATTATTTTATAGTATATCAAATATAGAAATTTATTTACAAATAAAATATATAAGGCCCTATTTAAAAAACTCAGATTTAAAATTTTTATATTATTAAATTCTATCTTAGTGATTCTCTTGAGTGAAAAGTTTATATTTAAAATAATTAAATTTTTTTATGTTAAAAAAATAATTTAATGAAAAGTCATATTAGATAGAAAAAGTCATAAAATTTTGAGAAATTTATTATAATTAAAAAATTTAGATAAAATTACACTAATTATCTTATAACTTAAACTTATATTATACTTGTATTATATAAATAAGAGCATTTAAGAAAATAAAATAATTTCAGTTCACTATAAATTTACTTCAAATAATAGAAGTTAATTGAATTTTATCAATTTAAAATCTAGTCCAAATAAAAAATTCTATTATTAAAGTGAAATAATTTTATCAATAGAATTCTTTTTTCCTCTTACATGATTTGTTTTAAACAAGATTTAAGAAATTTATTTACAAATTTTAAATTAAAAATTGAATCAGACTATGTAAACATATAGTTAACTTTACTAATTGGACAATTAACCTCCCAAATTTTCACTCTCAAGTCTCAATCTGTTTCTCTCTTTTGGCGGCTTTTTCTTACTCTGTATGAAGTATGGCTTTTTTGAATCACTTCTTAATATACTAATGATTTTTTCTGTTAGTCAAGCTGCCGCCTTCTTTTTTTTTTTTTTTCTTTTTTTTGAAGGGATTGGTGAAAAAGTCAGTTTTTGGATGAACTAAAATACCCTTAATGAACAAAAAACCTTCACAATTAGACTTGAATTTAAAGGAAACAAGAAAAGGAAATGACTTGGGGAGTTGAGTTTCATAGAAATGGAAATTATGTTATGACAAGCAAGCAACCAAATAAGCCTCCACCGAATATTACCAATGTTTAAAAAATCCAACTCAATCGGTCCGTCGAATTAGTAAAATGGAGAATTGAATTAGTAATAGATTTGGTTTGACTCAATTCAACTTTTAATATTTTTTAATCATTATAATTATTTTATATATTTTAATATTATTCAAAAATTTTAAAGTTATTTTAATAACATTTTTAAAATTTTATTTATTATTTAACTAATTGAATTAAAGCTCAGACCAGTCAAATTTAATCAGTCAAACTGATTTAACATTGAAGACAACCATTCCGTCACTATTCTTTAACACGTTTATTTCCTTTGACACGTTTATTTACAGCATAGCACATCCCAACTTAAGCATTGGAAATGATGATGGTGCCGTCACGTTTGGTATTATAACCAAACTTCCAAAAAGAGGAAGCTAAAATCCTTTCCTTTGCCAGAATCTTTCATTTTCTAACCATTTTTTGGACTCAAGCGCCATAACTTTTCTGCTGTGAAAAGAAAATTAAACGCAGCAAGTCAGCAAGATAAGGAGAAAAACAAAAATTATTAAAATTTATTGAAATTATTTATCTTAAAAAAAAGACACCTCTTGATGATTTACCAAAAAAAAAAAAAGACACATTAATGATGTCTTATCAATTCTTAAGGAAGCATAAAATAGTTATGCATGCTTTTTTTAGCTATAGATCATATTCGATAATTCAATAATACAATGAAGTGTGGGATGATGAAAAGGATCTTAGCCCTTGAAAATTATTTAAGGGTGAAAAAATGATTTTTTCATAATTTAATTTAAATTTAATTCTACGAACTGTCACACTTATCACCTATTTAGCAAATATATATAATCAATGTATAATCATAAATGAGACTTTAAAAGAAACGGTGTCCATAACTAAGTTATTTTTGTAAATCTAAGGCTTATTTATTTGTTATGTTTGTTCTTTAACTATTATAATACTAGTTACATATAATATATGCTTAATTACTTATGCTATTTTTTATATTATTTGTAATTGTTATATATTTATTTTTTACATATATTATATATACTTATGTTATTTTTTTTATATTATTTGTATCTGTAATAGAATCACACGCCTAGTGTGTTATATTAATTTTCGGATTTATGCTCTATGACTTATATATAATTATCTCATTAAATATCATTTTCTTTTACAAATTTCACTCTATGTTAGGAATGATATGGAAAAAAGAAAAATATTTGTTCTATAAATGTTAAATGAGCGTTGAAAGACAGTGTTTCTTTAACCTTTAATGATTTGACTTAATTATTTAAAATCTTAATTTTTAGGTTATTTTAAATATTAGTGTAAATTTTAATTGATATCAATAAATGACTATAATTAATAAATTATTTTAATTTTAGTCTTTCTTAAGTTAAATTGTTGTTTTTTTTAGCCAAAATGAGGATATGATATTATTTTAACTTAAATTTTTAACATGTAGAAATATAAAAACAAGCTAACTGCATCATGGGGGGCCTGTATTATATATATTTTTGCTATTGAGCTCTTGTATTTTTATTCGTCGATATTAATTCCATAAACTTTTATTTTTAATTGATTTCACTCTTTTTTATTAGCAACTTCACCACAAATGAGTTAGTGCATACTCACGCTATTTTTTAATAGTAACTTCAAGATAAATGAGTTAGTGCATATTCACACTATTAAATGCGCGTGAAAAAAAAATGTGATGAAACCTTTCATACTTTTGCCTCTTGTACTATCATTATTTCATATTTTTGCCCTTTGTATTATAATTATTTTTGCTATTAAGTTATCGCTCATGTATATTTATATAATTTAAGTTTTTATTTGGATAAATTTTATAAAATTTAAAAATATATTTTGAATTTAAGAAAGAGAAAATTCTCTTTAAAAATAAATTAATTTTTTATCATAAATTATTATTTATTGATTTATTTATCTAAATGTGTTACATGTTTAAAAGAATATACAAATAATTTTTTTTATCAAATAATGGGAGCATTATTTCAATTGAAAATATTAACATTATATTTATATTTTTTTCATTTCTCATAAGATGTAATAGATATTCTATCATCAAATTAGTAAATTATCAATACAAATTAAATATCTAGTAATTTTGGTATTTTTTCATTCGATCCAAATTCAATTAGATTTGAATTTCAAAAATTTTAAATAGACTCAAAAAATCGAATTTTCTCATAATATTATCCTAATCAAATGTTCAATATTAATGAATCCATTATCTTAATTTTACGGATAGTACTTTACAATAAAGTTTAAAATTATCATAATATATAATATCCTCTCATCAAATAAAAGAGAATAATAAAATTTTGATAAAAATAAATCTATTTAAATTCCAAATAATTATCTCTATTTTAAAAAATTAATTTAATAACATATTATTTTTTAATTCATCGAATTTAATTAACATATAATGAAAATAAATCTCTTTTTAAATTATAAATAAAAAAATTGAATATATAAGTATCAAAATATTATGAATTTTCTAATGCATATTTGAGTACTAGTGTTCCCTAATTGAGCATTAGTGTTTCAATTTTGAAGATGATAAAAAAAAATAGTATATAAAATATATTTAATAATAAGACTAAGTTTTGTCTTTGATATACTTTACAAAAAATAAAAAATAAAAATATAAAAATATATAAAATAACATATAAAAAGTTTATTAATATTATTATAACAAGAAAGATTATTTTAGACAAGGGTATAGAGTACTTGATAATTATTATTTATGTGAAGAATATATTTAAGATAATTTTATAATTAATTTCTAAGTAATAATTTTATATATATTTGGATAATGTAAAACATATAAATACCTCTTTTAAAAAAAGAGCATATACTTGATACCTGGAGTATACTTAGAATCTCTTTGAAGAGAAAAAGAATATACTCTTCGTTAATATTGTCATAAAACAGTTGTTAAAAAATGGCGCAATCAACTAAAATAAAAGTTCAAAAACTTAATGTCGGTGAACAAAATTGCAAGGGCTCAATAGCAAAAATGGATATAATACAAAGGTCTCGGGATGCATTTAACCTATTTAGATAATTTAAAACATATAAGTATTCCTTTAAAAAATATATATACTTGATTCCTGAAATATACTTGAAATATCTTCAAAAATAAAATAATAAACTCTTTGTTAATGATACCGTAAAGCAGCTATTGAAAATAATAAAATCAACTAAAAATAAAAATTTATGAATTTAATGTCGATAAATAAAAGCGTAGGAACTCAATGACAAAAATGAGTATAGTAAAGAAGTCTGATGATGGATTTGGCCAATAAAAACAAGACATGACACAAATTCTTTATTTTGATAATAATAAATATATTATTAGAATTTTATTTTCTATCTCCTTCTTTCTTTTCCAGCGTCTACCTAATCAAATTAAATCCCAATTGCTGACAAATTGTCTTTTTAATTTATCTGTATGCGTATGTATGGTCAAAGTATGATTGGGTGTATAAGGATAATGTTTTGAGAATCGGATTTGACTGATAAAGTGAAATTTGAATTAGCAACTGATTGGATTAGGTTCAATTTGGTTTTTAAAGTAATTTTTAATTATTATAAATATATGTTTATATTTTAAATTATTTTAATAATATTTTTAAATTTTATGTATTATTAAATCAATTGAATTGAACGATTAAATTGATCAAACCAATCAAATTAAGAATTATTTAATTGACATATTTAATTGACATATTCATCGATTTTAAAAATATTGTGTAAAGATAGATAGGATAGGTTGATAAAAGAGAATGCATGGCCTTTAGGTATCTATGGATGTTCAAGATCTATGGCGTGAGTTGTGAGAGAGAATATTTTAGTTTAGGATTTAGCTACAGAGATGATGAAAATAACACTATGTTTGGATGGATGGTTTGTAATGAATTGGAAGGATTATTAATGGAATAGATTGGTTTGTAAAAAAAGTATTAAATTATATTTATATTTGGGATGTTAAAAATAAAAATGAATGATTTGAAATTAATTTTGTTTGGTTGCACTAAAATGAAATGACATGCTAACTTTAAAATTGACAAAAATATCCTTATATATACAAATATAAATTTCTTTTATTTTTTCATTTATCAAATATTTAATATTAAAATGGCAATTTAATATTATTATTCAAAAATTATATTTTATTTTTATTCACTAAAAATGTGAACAATTAATTTTTATTCACAAAAAAATGAAAAGGAAGCAAATTGCTCTAACAAATAACTAAAGGCAAATGTGTAATTGTATGACCAGATAACCTTTGAACCAATGGAAACACCCCAAATTGGAGTGTTTCAATTTAAGGATTTGGGTGGTAATGGATTGGTTTACCGAAACCTCTCAAACCAATCTATTTCACTCCAAACCCTTCTATCCAAACACCAAAATATTTTACAAACCAATATATTTCATTCAATTCTATTACAAACCAACAATCCAAACAATGTGTAAAAGTTGTGAGTCTCGGACAGAGAGATAAAAGAGACGATGATTATAATTTTTTCTTTCATATATGAATTTATTTTTATTTAAAAAATATGAAAAATAATGTTACGTCATCATTTTAATTAAAAATTTACTGAAATTTTCATCGGAAGCCATCATTGAAATGATGTGTTAATTATAGCAATTTTATTTTTATTAATACGAATTAAAGTGTAAGTTAAAATTGAAAACTGATGTACAATTTATTTATTTTTTAGATAATTAAATCTTAAGACCTCTGTACTCGAGGAGAATATCAATTTTTTTACAAATAAATCATTGGCTAAAAATCACTTTCATTTAGGGAGGACCCATGTAGGCAGATAAGAGCCACAAGTATAGGAGGGCCCTTTATTGCATGTATACTAAGATGAATAGGAAGGCTGTTTATTAGTACGTTTATAAGTGTCCACAACAAAAAGGACCATTTCTCAACTACTCCTTGCTCGGTCTGCCACCACCTACCCCTTGCAAATCCTTCGACGCTTGCTAGGCACACCAATTTTCCACAATTAAACAACAATAATCATTATGTTCATAATTCACAGATTAATTACAAAAAATTGTAGCAATGCACGTGAAACCCATTAAAAAGGGAAATATATCTTAAGATTTCGCAATTTTACCTGAATATATTATTGAGTCTATACACTTAATTCACATCCTTAAATTTTTATTTTTTAATTAAGAATTTTTAGAACAATAAAAGTGAAATTGGTATAAAATTTATAAATAATAGTCTAAATACATCTCATAAGTATATAACTTTTCACTATTAAAAATCACTAAAACTACTGAAAATGAATAAAATTAATTTTTATGAATTTAAAATTTTAAAGTTTTAGTTGTCAAATAATGATACAGTTTTTAATATATTGTGATTATCAATAAATTTTTAAATCTTTATTTATTAAAATTTTTATCAAGTTCATATTTAATATAGTTGAAGTCTTTAATAGAGGAATAATAAAAGTTTGAGAATTTAAAGTGTATAAATCAAAATATAAGGACTTAATAATATAATTATAAAAAAGTTTAAGCGGTTTAATATATGGTTTTGTTTTGCCCTCGCCCGTTGTTGGTGGATCCAAATCAAGAAGCTAAGAGGAAATCTAGCTGTAGTGGGCCTGAGGGGGTCCATACGATGACACTCTCTTTTACAGCTGTAAACATCCAATCACTTTATTTTTATGACATCATTTGATTTAATTTTATTTTATCAATTTTTATTTTAAAATATAATAGAATAAAATAAGAAAAATTATTTTTAATATTTAATTTTAAATAAAATAATATAAATTTTAAAACTTTATAATTTTTTCAAAAATGACAATTTTATATTAAACTAATTTGATTTGATTTTTGCCTTTAACTAACTTTCTTGATTCAAAATGATTTCTTTTTATTATTAATTGATTTTGAAATTAAAGTAGATTTAATTATTAAATAATTTTTAATTTTATCGATTTTATTATTGAATTCAATTCGAGTTTGAAAACATTAGTGTTGGGTCATTGGGTACAACTTCGATTGAAAACACAAATGGAGGGAGGTGTTCTCAAGATGTGGTCTCTTAAACCTCACCCACATATTTGTCCACATTCACCACACTCGCATAACTTTGTATCTATTGTCCTCGGTGAAGGCACCCTTATTTGGTTAGCGCAAGAATCCTTTGATAATATACTTGATCAAAATGCTGAAAATGTTGTTCAGACATTGCTTTCATAAAGAAAATAATAAATGAAAAAAAAAATCATGAAGGAATATAGTATAAGTTGATGAATGTATATAAAATATATTGATGTAAGTAGAAGAGGTTTGTCTATTGTGGAGTGAAGTCCCACGATCTAGGCCAGATTTCTATCTTTCTTTTTTATCATGACATTTGCATAACAGCCGTGAAAATCCTCTTTGATGATGGAGTATCTTATGCTGATAACAAATAAAGGACAATTCTCCTGTGCCAATCTCAAAGTACACTGATCCTACAACCACCAAGAATGATTTCACAGAGATCTCCCATCTCATAGCTGTTTTCCAAGGCTCATCTTAATTAAAGGTGAAATGTGAGCAGACGGACAATTCGATCGGTTCAGTTTAATTTTTTATCAAATTTTAATAAATAAAATTTTTTATATTTATAACCGCACCGAAATGAAATTTTTGAAAAAATCAAGTTAATTGAACTGATTAAACTGAATTTTATGTGTCTATAAATCGAACAGAATTAATCTTATAAAATTTCAATTTGATTCGATTTGTTTCAATTAAATTACATGTATTTTAAATCTGGTTCGATTTAAATTGGTTTGATTTATTTATTATTTCGGTTAATTCAATTTTTTCGATTTTCTATCTTAAAATCCGAACCAAAAATCGAAAATCAAATTTTTTTAAAATTATAACCGAACAAACCTATTTTATTAAAAAGATCAAACCAAACCGAACCAACTCAATTCGGTTGGTTTTTGCTCACCCCTAATCTTACCTGTCTTTTTTTTTTTAAAGAATCACCTTACCTTAAATTGGTAATATATTTCATTCGTCTCACAAAAATAGTACATTTTATATGTAAATTAAGAAAATATTATTTCTTTTATCTCAAAGTAATTGATAAAATTTCATTTTCATAATAATTAAAAAAGTTAATTAATTATAACTGTTTGTGTATTTTAACCACTTTCTTTCTAAAATACATCTTTTTATTTTTTTTTATTTTATTAACATTAATAAAGTATAGTTATTATTAAAACTACAAAAGTTGGTGATAATATTTAAATATTAGTAGCAAAATGATTATTGAAACTTACAAAAAACTTATTGAAAAATATAACTTTTTTCTTTGTATCGAAAATATAAATTTAAATTAAAAATATAGATAGTAATTTATTGATAGTGTGAAAATAGATGTCAATTAATAATTGTATATTAGGCAATCACTTAACTAACTATCAACCTAAAAAGGAAATTGCCAATTATTTTGAGATGTCCAAAATAAAAATTTTGCCAATCATTTTGGGATGAAGAAAGTATTAATATAGTAAATTAGTTAATTTTATGTATATTTTATCAATATACCCCATATTATCATTGAATAGATAAACATAAATATTAATAAAGTATTTTTCTTAGAATTAATCACTCTTAATAAATTTCAAAATAATAAAGTATTTTCTTGAAATTAATACCTCCAAATAAAGTATTGTCTTGAAATTAATCACTCCTTAATAGATAAGTATGAATATTTAGTGTTTCAAGAATAATTAGATAGTTGTTCTAGTTTTTAAGTAGTTGATTACAAAAAAAAAAAAAAGAGTATAATAGTGACTAAACAATTTAACACATGCTAGAAATGAAAGTGAACTATCTTTATGGAAGCTAAAAAAAGAAATAATTAATTATTTTTATGGGACGGAATGAGTAATTAATTTCTATCTACTTATTTATATTTTTATGTGGGATTGATAATTCATAGTGCATTGCATTTAATTGTGTTATGTCAATATACTTATATAATACAAATATTTTAATCGAACACGACTGGTTTGATTATTTATATCAAAATCTTCAATCATAATGCACATAAATATTTATTAAATAGATTATATGATATTGATTCATACTACCTGTATAACTATATAGGTTAGTCTACTATGAGATTTTAAAAATCTCCAAAGTCAAATAAAAATCAAACTCGATATGCCTGATTTCACAAACAAATTTTTTTCGGTTTAAACTTTTATTTTTTATTTATAATTCTATTTGTGCATATAAAATATCACTACGAACTCTATATTACATACACATATATAGTTATATATACTATACATAATATTTATATATTGAAAAAATAGATTAAAAATATTATCTTATATAAAAACACACTTACTTGAAAATCATATTTAAATGTGTATATTTATATTATGCATTACATGTTAACTCATTAATCCCGATTATATAATTATATTCATAATTGTGCCTATCATGCCATTTAAACTTTTTTTTTTTTAAATAGGTGACTCATTTATGATATGAATATTAAAAAATTAAATTTATTTAATTACGTATTAAGTTGTGTCATTTAACTGGTTTATGTCAAAAATTGTTGGTCCATTCCTATGAATTATCCATCAATTACAATAATCCTGTTTTTTTTTTTTTTTTATTGTGGTCGATAATCAATATATATCATTAATTATAGTTTTAAACTATTACTTGTCATTTGTTAAATAATTGTATATAATATAATAATTTCTCATTATTTTATATTATGTTATAAAAAACTACCATATCAAAAAAATTTTCTAAGAAAATTCAATTGCCATATAAAAAAATAAATTTTTTAAATAGAAAATTTAAAATTTTAAAAATAAAAACTTCTAAATAGGAAGTAAAGATCATATGAAAAATTTGTGAATATGAAAATAAAAGTAAAAAATTGTAAATAAAAACTAAGATTTAAATTAATTATGTTGATTATTCAAAATTCTTAATATAAAAGGGCAAATAACTTGTATAATAAATTGTCAATAATGATTCTATTCAAATTTAATAAAATTTATTTTGAAATTATGTTACTCAAGATTAAAGTATGAATAAATAAATAATCTTTTATTATAACTATCTCGCATATGCATGTATAATTTGCAATTATATATTAATTTTATTTTCTATTATGAAATACTTAATATTATTT
Source organism: Omphalea diandra (assembly GCA_949677035.1). Classification (NCBI taxonomy): domain Eukaryota; kingdom Viridiplantae; phylum Streptophyta; class Magnoliopsida; order Malpighiales; family Euphorbiaceae; genus Omphalea; species Omphalea diandra. The sequence continues at coordinate 23,996 of CATIWR010288485.1, forward strand.
ATTTAATTGATTGATTATCATGAATTACTTCATTTAAGTTAATAAATTTTCTCTCAAAATTATGTCACATATGATTACAAATATGAATAAATAAATAATATTTTATTACAATTAACTCTATACATAATTATAAGTTTGATAAATTTATTTTATTATTTTATTTACTTGATAATAATTTTTATAAAATAATAATTAATTTATTATTATTATTATTACATATTAATTTTTAATCATTCAATTAATCAATTAATTAATTAAAATAAAATAATATTAAATATATTTTAAAATTATTATTATAATCATACCACATAATGCAAGGTTTGATGACTAGTTATATACAGTGAATCTTACTCTATGTTTGAAATGAAGGAAAATAAAGAAGGAAGTAAAATAAAGAGAGAAAATAAGAAAGAAAGAGAACTCTCTGTTTGGGAATGAAAAAAAAAAAGGGGAGAAAAGAAAATATTTTTTATTTTTCTTTTCAAATTGGAGAAAAAATATGAGGGATTAAAGATATTTTTTATAAATTTACAATTCTGTCTATATTTTTTCTACCCGTTTCTTAAATAAAGGATAAAATATATGTGATAATAATTTTTTCTCTCATATTTTACTCTTCAAATAATGAAACACAAATTTATTTTTTCTCTTTTTTATTTAAATATAAAGAAGAAAAATAAAAAATAAAAATTATTTTCTTTTTTATTTGTCTCTCTAAATAATTTTTCAAACATAGTGTGTGAGATTTGGAGGGCTTCACAATATTTACAATGAGACATTCGCATTATATAGCCATTTTATCCTTTCACAAATTTCAATCAAGTTTTTGCTTTTTTGTGCAATACCAGGAGGGGTGAGCAAAACCGAACCGAAACTGAAAAATTGAATTAAACTGAGTGAATTCGGTCTATTTAGTTCGATTTTAAAGTAAATTCGGTTCGGTTCGGTTTAAAACAATAAGAAAATTCAGTTTTTAATTTTGGTTTGGTTTAAAATTGAGAAAACTGAATGGACCGAATAAACTGAATTTGTGGGATTTTTTAATTTTTCTTTTAATTTGAGTTTAAAAAACTAAAAATAAATTATTTTATATAAGATAAAAAAGTCCAACAACCCATTGAGCTCAAAACTGAAAATCGAACCGAATCAAATAGATTTTTTCCTATTTGGTTTACTTCGGTTTATTTTAAATTTTGATTCGGTTCGATTTGAATTTAAACTAAATTCGATTTATTTGATTTTCATAATTTCGATTCGATTTGAACCGAATTGATAGAATGCTTATCCCAGAGCAAACACATGTTTTTTTTATTAAAAATAAGAAAATAAAATTTATTTTCTTTTTTATTTTTTTCCTAAAAAATTTCCCGACGTTAGCATTAGTGTCAGATTAGAACGACTCTCAATATGTACAATGAGACTTTCCGCATTTTATCCTTTCATAAATCACAACACAGTCAAGTTTTTCCCCTTCTGTGCAATGCCAGGCCAGGCACATGCCTTATTTCATCACAACCACATATCTCTTTTGGGCCCCAAAAAAAAAAAAAAAGGGAGTAAAATCCAACATAAAAGTTATAAAATTGACGCTTTCAAGTTTTTATAAATTTTCTTTTTTTTAAAATCTATTTCTCCTTTTGAAACATAAATTTAAAGTCATATTATAAAATATAAATATTTTTATAAATTTTAATTATGTATTTATATTATCATGTCAAAAAATTTATCTAATACAATCACATATAAATTAAATATTAATATTTTAAATTATTTTTTATAGTATTTATATCATATTATATTGATATCATTGATCAGTTTGATTAATTTTAAATTAATTTTTATTAAATTAAATTTAATTAAATTTTAAATTTATAAAAGTTAAATTAAATTCAATTTTTTTATAAGTAAAACTAATATAAACTAAATTTGATTTCATTCATTTAATTTAATTCTGTTGGAATTATTTTTTTAAAAATATATTTTAAAAAGTGTTTTAAAACAAATTATATCTTTTTAATTATTTATAGTATACAATTTATTTTATATTAAATATATTTAATTTATTTTTAAATATAAATTATATTTACATTATTTATTTATTTAATTTTAATTTTTAAAATTAAACTAAAATAAATTTAAAAATTAAAACAACAAATTAAACTCTGTCAATCAACCCAATTCAATTTTTTTTATTTGAATCGAATAATGAATAGCTGTACGTATTGTTATAGCAATATCCTGTGCGCGGCATCAACTCTGGAAAAAAAAAAAAGTGTGCGCTAAAGCACAGTACAAGGCAGGGTCCCACATGAAACTGTAGGACACATCTGCAATATTTTGGACAAAATCAGTTGCACACATGTCATTTCTGGAGACAGAAAGTAGAGAGAGAAAGAGAGTTGATACACGTTTTTAGGCTGCAGCCTCCTACCTCGCCATTTCTCGTTTCGTCACTCTTTCTCTTCTTCCTCTTCTTGTTCTTTAAGAAGAGAGAGAGAGGAGCCTGCACGAAAAGCTTTATATTACATTTTTCCTCTTCCTATAGACTCTCTACCTCCACTCTCTCTTTTTGCTCTTGTATTTTTTTTCTTCTTTCTTTTAGGACAGAGAGTGAGTGTTTATAGAAGGCGAAACACTCTGTCTTTGCCTCTTTCCATATTTCTTTCGCCATGATCTCGTTAAATAGCAGTTTCCTGGTAAAACTATATATATATATATATATAAACCCATTTCTCCATTTGCAGTTCCAATCTCACACACTTCAATCTTCTTAATTCTCTATTTACTTTGTTGTGCTTCTTTTTAGCTGATTTGCATTTCTGGGTATATGTATTCCTGTTCTCTTTTTCATTTCCATTTCTAGATTCATTTCTCTTATCTCATCTTTTTAATACATTTCAAAATCACTGGAAGTTTCATCTTTTAACACAAGAACTTATTGATCTTTGTAGATTAACCATTTTAAATTATGGGTCTTTTTAATTACTCCATTTCACATCAAATTGGAACACCAAAACATTGTATTTTTCTAAAGATAGAAACTTTAGAGTTAAAGAATTTCTTCATTAGCGTCATTATTAATTCAAAAAAAAAAAAAAGAAGGGAACTTCCTTTAATTTAATTAAAGTTTTGTTTATTTGGTATTGAGCAGAACAACACGGGCATCTCAGGCTCGTGTAGTCCATTTTCGGGGAAGCAGACAGGAGTAGTCCCTTTAACTCCTTCAACACTGAAAGTGGTGGCGCTGAATCCCAATAGGGACAGAAACGGCAGCGTTTTGATAGAGAGCACACTGCAGGAAATAAGAGATGGAGCCTCTGTCCTTGACTTGGACCCCAAGTCTACCGTTACTGGCGGCGTCTGTGATATGTACGGTGAGGATACCGCCACCGAGGATCAGTTTGTCACGCCTTGGTCACTCTCTGTTGCTAGGTGAAAATTCCTTTCGTTTTTTTTTTAGTGTTTAATATCATAATCAATTTTTAGAATATTGATTTTTTAGTATTTGCTTTATTTTTGTTCAATTTTTGGATCTGAATGATATCGATGTTTTTTCTTTTTCTATAGCTTGTTATGTTGGGATTGATTTGTGTTTATTACTTTAGATGAGATCTTTGGATTTGTTTGTTTGCTCCTGAAGGAAATATCAATGTTTGGTTAGACAATAAATCGTGGCTAGCAAATATTCCGGACGTTGTATAATTTAACTTGGTAATTAAAATTACAAATATGATGGCTCTATGTAATGGAAACAAACATATAAAATTACATATACAACCTTTATTATATATGATACCATTGCAATATGTTTGAGTTTTAGAAATATATTTATCAAATTACTATTTATGTAAAAGAGAATTTTATTCATGAAGGATTTGAGTATCGTTGAAGTTGTAGAGTTGTGGTTCTATAAGTATTATTTTAATGTCGTTGAAGTTAAAGGATTATTATGACACTGTAGGTATTATTGTAATGTTGTTGAAGTTGTAGGGTCATTATTGTATTATTAAAATCTATCGATCTTAGTGTAATATTTTTGAAGTTTAAGGTTTGTTGAAGTGGAGGATATATTTGTTAAATTTATTATTTTTGTAAAAAAGATAAAATTTTCTACTAAGTATTATTGAAGAACAAAATATTCAACCTATGGTTAGTATTATTTCATTGACACTGTAGGTGTTATTCTAATATCATTGGTTGAAGTAAACACTTTTCATTTCTCTCCTGCAATAAAAAAACCGTTCAACCTATGCTTCCAGTTTAGATACAGTGCAATTATATATCTAAAAAGCAAGAGAATTTGTATTTCTATGATTAGTGAAAAGTAATTTTTTTTTTTTTAGTTGTCTTTTTATTGCCTGAGTAGAAGTGTATATAATCAACAAGTATATCTCGTCATTATTTAAGTGGTTTTTTCTTTCATACATCAATGGTGGTTATGCAATCTTATTTATTGTTTTCTCTTCTTCAGACTTAGTGATTCTTTTTGTGTTAGGGTTATAAAGGGTCTGCAAATTAGTGGCTTTGTTTTTTATTTATTTAAGTTGCTTAATGCATTTGGAGCATTTGGTTTCTTTCGTCATGCTTTTTGATGCCTTAAGCTAATTTGAGTAAGTTAGATGATGTTCTTCTGCCTTTCATAATCATTATTCCTTTCTTATGGTGTAGTGGATATTCTTTGTTGCGAGATCCACACCACAACAAAGGCCTTGCGTTTAATGATAAAGAGAGAGATGCACACTACTTGCGAGGCCTTCTCCCCCCAGCAGTTGTTTCTCAGGAGCTCCAGGTTATTTACTTCTTTTGTTGGTCTTTGTATTTGTTATGTGTTCTATGGTTTTTTATTTTATATGAAATGTGAGGAAACTTTTGGCCTTTTCACTTGTCAGGTGAAGAAACTGATGCACATTATTCGCCAGTATCAACTTCCACTGCAAAAGTACATGGCTATGATGGATCTCCAGGTAGCCTAAATTTCTGCTTCAAATTATGTTCCCTTTAATCATGCTTCAATGTATAAACCGTAATTGTGTCATATTTTGCCAGCCAACTGAATTATTGGATAATTATGGGCACTGTTAAAAAACCATTGATTTTTTCAGTGTTGTCTCATATTATTCTAGAAAAAGACATCTTTTCTTCCCTGGCCAACATTGCTTATTTTTCTTTTCCAACTGATAATGAATAACAATTATTAATGCTCCTGTTTTAATTGTTATAATTGGATTCTCAAGCTTTATTTATGCCAAAGCTGAAATTAATATACCACCTTCATTGCAGGAGAGAAATGAAAAACTGTTCTACAAGCTTCTCATTGACCATGTTGAGGAGATGCTCCCCATTGTTTACACTCCAACTGTTGGTGAGGCATGCCAGAAATATGGCAGTATCTTCAGTCGTCCTCAGGGTCTTTACATCAGTTTGAAAGAGAAGTAAATACTACAAAATCTTTTTGTATTATTCACGCTTTGTAGTAGCTCAGTTTCTGTTGCAATGCTTTCTTGCTATCCACAATCAATCTAATAAATTGTCTTTTATAGGGGAAGAATTCTTGAGGTGTTGAGGAACTGGCCTGAGAAGAATATTCAAGTCATCGTTGTGACTGATGGTGAGCGGATTTTGGGGCTGGGGGACCTTGGCTGTCAGGTGAGGTCTATTTGAAATACATTTAAAAATTCCTCTGATGTATTCTTTTACCCCTTCATTGCTCTCTTTTACTCTTTCACATGGCCATCTAGGCACTTCTACAAAAATGTAATTGGTTTAATAGATGACACTTCATGTTTTTAGGGTATGGGAATACCTGTGGGGAAACTTGCTTTGTATACTGCCCTTGGTGGAGTTCGACCTTCATCTGTAAGTATCAACATAACACTGATCTGTTCCCTTTTTGTTTTTAGTTCTTTTTATATTTTTTTTCACGTACCTGATCCAAAATCACTTGCAACTCAATTTTTTTGTGATGTTCACCTATTTAGCTGTCTCTCATTATTCTTCCGAAGGCTTGGTTTATATCTGGGTCTAGCTTCTTAGTTCAAGTGTTTCGGCCAGCACTTAGTAGTTTCTCGAATGTGTTTATAATTCTGTCAAAGTACTTCTGTGTGTTGATATCAATTTTTAGGATTAGATGATGGTGTTTCAGTTCTTCAGAGTGTTTTCTTTGTTTTTGGATGATGGAAATGTCTGTATTAGCTGCATGTCAGGGACTTAGAGAATGTGAGAGTTGACTAATCTTGATGAGTTGTGTATTTTGTCTTGATTTTCCTTGTCATTAACAAAAAGGACTCAAATATGTCCATTGCTGCAGTGCTTGCCTGTAACAATTGATGTGGGAACCAACAATGAGAAGCTGTTAAACGATGAGTTTTACATAGGGCTCAGGCAAAGACGCGCTAGAGGACAGGTACTTGACACATGTTCACCGAATTTGGCTGGATTCCTTTTATGCTTCAGAGGTACATTTATAGATATTGATAATTTGCTGTCATACTGAAACTGGATTGCTCTTCATTTCAGGAATATGCTGAACTGCTACATGAATTTATGACTGCAGTCGAGCAGAACTACGGTGAGAAAGTCCTTATTCAGGTAGGTAGACTAAAGAAGACACTGGCAATCTTATTGTTGATTTCTGCGCTACTTTATGCATTTATATTTTGTTTTTGGAGGTCTTCTTTCTTATTGATAACCTTTTCCGTACCCCTAAATTCTTTCTAATATCTATGTGTAAACCTCTGCAGTTTGAAGACTTTGCAAACCACAATGCTTTTGATCTGCTTTCTAAATATGGTACAACTCATCTGGTTTTCAATGATGATATTCAGGTATCTTTTATATTTGTATACTTGAAGCAATTAGGATGTAATAGCTCTAATAGTTAAATCATTGTTCTATTCCAGGGAACAGCATCTGTGGTCCTTGCTGGGCTTGTTGCAGCGCTGAAATTAGTTGGTGGTACCCTGGCTGACCACAAATTTTTGTTTCTTGGTGCCGGAGAGGTGTGTAGATTCTAATATTGCTTGTTAATGACTCTTGCAATAAGTGACCAAGGAGAAGAATAAATCAAATTTGCATCATAAAAGTTCGCAAGCATGTAATCTGAGAGGGAAAAGGATTGCTTGTCTTACTTTATGCCAGAATACTTACCTCTTTTTAGCCTCTTCAAGTATCATAACTGTGTAACTTAGCCTCCCTTGTTGCATTTTTCGACCCAACTCTTCATCTTCTAATTTTATTTTTCTGTTACTTGTTTGTTATGTCCCATTTGGTGCTGATCACAGGCTGGTACTGGAATTGCTGAACTCATTGCCCTTGAGATGTCCAAGCAGGTCTGCTATCATCACATTTCTTTTTACATGTAATTTTTTTTTTTTGGTTTCCCATGGATATGATTATGAAGATATTAGATGCAAATGGATCTGGAGAATTATAAATCTTGTTTTATTTGTGCAGACAAACCAGCCAGTTGAAGAGACTCGCAAGAATATTTGGCTTGTGGACTCAAAGGTAGTCTTCTGATTCTAGCTGATTGAAGGGGAATTACTATTAGCTTCTCGATCTGTTTCATTTTATCAGCTATAAATTTGCACATCAATTACTTTGCAGGGATTGATTGTTAGTTCTCGTATGGATTCACTCCAACATTTCAAGAAGCCCTGGGCTCATGACCATGAACCTATAAAGACACTTCTGGATGCTGTCAATGTACAAATTCTCTCTTTCATCGCCCATACTGCAGCAGAAAACAAAAACGTCTTCTTGAATTCTCTTGATTTTTCTTATCTTTCATCAGGACATTAAGCCTACGGTATTGATTGGGACATCTGGAGTAGGAAGAACATTTACTCAAGAAGTGGTTGAGGCTATGTCCTCCTTCAATGAGGTATGTTCTGCCTGTTATGTTCTACCTGTCCATCTTATTTAGAGTTGGACAAAAAAATAACCATATTTTGCTTGAACACATGCAGAGACCTATAATTCTTGCTCTTTCCAACCCAACTTCACAGTCTGAATGTACTGCTGATGAAGCTTACACATGGAGTAAGGTAATGCAATGTATCACAGCACTTTTGCCCATAAGAAAACCATTGTTTATGATTTTGCTTCATATATGCCCTTATAGAGCTGCTGTATCATCTTACGATTAGGTCTGAGTTCTCTATCTTCGTTACTTTCAGGGCCGTGCCATTTTTGCTAGTGGAAGTCCATTTGCCCCTGTTGAATATGAGGGGAAAACTCATGTGCCTGGTCAGGTAGGCGGTCTCAAGAATTTTTAATTGATGTTCTAAAAGTTGACATTTGATATATTGGAGATTGATTTTAGTTTTTTTTTTTCCCCCTTGTCATTCAGGCTAACAATGCATATATTTTCCCTGGATTTGGTCTGGGTTTAATCATGTCTGGCGCAATCCGTGTCCATGATGATATGCTTCTGGCAGCATGTAAGTGAAAAAAAAATGAATATTTTAGTATTTTACTTGCATTGATGAGATAGAAAGGTTGTAGGGAACATTTGACTTTCAACTAACCATATGTATAGTCTCCTATTATCATTTAGAATCAGCAGGTCTTGCTTTGGCTTGAGAATATCTAAATGAATGATATTTCATATAATCATTCTGTGTTAGGATATTGACACATCTAAAAGTATGACTTGCAAGACAGTGCTTCAAGGACCTAAAGTGGCAGCTGTTGTTTTTTGGGCTATATTTCTTGTCTTTCACTCTCTTCAAGTTGTGGTATTTTAGACGATAGTTATGGAAGTATTGCACCTATAATTTTAACTATTTCAATTTTCTATGTTTTTGTTTATTTCCTTGGTGCAGCGGAAGCTTTAGCTGCACAAGTGATGCAGGAGAACTTCGACAGGGGACTGATATACCCACCATTCGCAAACATCAGAAAGATTTCAGCACAAATTGCTGCCAATGTGGCTGCTAAAGCCTATGAACTTGGTGAGTCCTTAACAGTTGTTCATCCAGTATCAGTCTATGAAGATCTATACATGTGACATTCATATTTTACTCTCTCAACTTGTTTACAGGTTTGGCCACTCGCCTCCCTCGACCCAAAGATTTGGTGAAGTTTGCTGAAAGCTGTATGTACAGCCCTGCCTACCGAAGCTACCGATGAAGTGGTGGAAGTTCAATCTTCTCCCACTCTAAAACACCCCTGCCCCCTAATGGGAGGGAGAAAAAAAAGTAGTTCACTTTTAGTCACATAAGTTGCTTTACAATTTATTTTTTTCATTTTTTTTATTGCTAATCCTTTCTTTTATATTTTCTTAAGTCATTTGGTGGGTAAGAAGTAGCACATAGTAGGTGCTGGTTGTTGGACCAACTCTGAGTCGAATATACCATGAAAAAGCTGTTTTGCACCGGAAATATCTCACGTGAAAAGAAATTCTTAGTGTTCAGGACTTTTCATTTACTCCAGGTGCTTGTATATTATATCAAGGCCTCACTGCACCTCCTTAATTACATGACTTTTCATCTACTCAAGGTGCTTGTATATTATATTAAGGCCTAACTGCACCTCCTTAATTACACAATTCATATTGTCACTCAAGCATTTATAGTTCCCTAGCCCTATCTACTGCTGTCAATTAGAGAGGGTGTCAAATTATGGCAGACCTCTTGAACTTGTGGAATCATCATATTTAGGTTGGCTGGAATCTTAAAACATTTCCTGTATTTTGCCATAAAATTGGCGTAGCTTTAAAAGAGTGGTGAAAGCTTATGGAATGACACTTGGGATAGGGTTGTTTTAAATCTCTATCAAGCTAGGACCAGCCAACCAGACCATAAATTTGTATGCATGTGAATTTTGTTCGCAATGGTAGAGCAACCTTGCCTAGTTCATTGCTGCTTGCCTAAATGCAAGTAAGGGGTTTTGTTTTCGGGATTATGATATTAATACCTTTTATCAAATGAGTTTGAGGCTTTCCTATTTCTCATCATTGTTGAGGCGGATAAAAAATATCGCAATTGGACGCAAAAGTTAGAGAGTTAATGTTGAAAAATATCTCAATGGCATGGGAGGGATTCGATCAAGGCCGGATGGAAGGCCACAGGCTGACCACCCGGCCAAGCTTCGGTGGTAAATATTGCGCCGGAGATTGGCTTTTTAGGTGCAAATAAGTTCAGTCCTGAACAAGCAGATCAATGTGTCATTTGGGGCCGGGTGACAACTCTGCACCCTCTTGTTTGGAGGCAGAAAGCGGGTACCAACTCAGAAAGAACGCTAAATTACACTAGCATTAGCACCCCACGGATACCCCCGACTATATCCACAACTTTAGAATCCAAGAACATCTTGATTTCCTGGAACAGAATGTCATGCTGATGTTAATGTGAGGGTAAATTTTGTCTTAATAAGAGGATTTAGTTTTGATTGATGCGAAGATCTAGTATTTGGACCATTTGATGAAAAAAAAAAAAAAAATCCTTATTGTAGGAGGTAAAGAACAAATTTAGGTCATGTCAAATAGCTGTCTCCATTTTGTTCCCAACTTAAGAAAATGTACAGTTTTATATTTGTAATTATAATGCAATTGATTTATTATTTGGGAAATACTAGACGGAAAATGCACTCCGAGTCAACAAGCTGAGCCATTGGGTCAGACCCATATGAAATTTGCAAGCTACGAATGATTTCACCATTATCAATCAGAGATGTTGAGTAATCCAAAATAGGGAATTTGGGTAATTTACAAAATTCAATGCACTGAAAAACACTGATTTTTTTTTTTTTTCTAAATCTGGTTCACTTCTATCTTTTGCCTTATGAAAATAGCATAAAACTTTTTTTTGGTATTAAAAAAGAGAGGAAGACCTCAAACTATCTTAAGCAAATATCATTACAACTCACACCACTCAAATCATGAAACAGCCACGAAAAAACATTCTTATGCAGCACATCGAAGAGATATGTAGTAATGGGAAGCATAGCATCATCCACATAACACTTCTGTACTCCTTATTCAGGCCCACATAAGGCTTTTTCATGCCTCATCACTTCATTTGTTGAATATTGGTATATAGGATTAGAACCAGGAAAATTAAAAAAAAAAGAAAAAAAAAAAGAAGTTAATGTACATAGTATGTGAAAATAGACATGTTAGAGGTAAAATCACTTTTAGGATTGGAGGGTTTATGGAACCACCCCATCATTTCAGCTGCTTCATTCTCTGCATTTTCTTAGCAACTAATAGTCAGAGTTATAGTCTACAAATTAGAAAATGGACAATCACAATCAGAGTCTCCCATTTCTATATTTTACGCGAAGAATGAAAGATGGCCAACTTTAATTGGGAAGAAAAATCCACGATATAGATGGTTGAGGTTGATGATCCTAACCTTAATGACCATAACTAGTTGAAATTTTGATCAAATAAAACCCAACGTCCAAACAAAAAGGAATTCATTGCTCCTTTCCTAATTTTGTGGGTGCCAAATTTTAGCACGTGGAAAACTAGGTCCTATCAAATGATAGCCCTCTTTGAATCGTATATGCCCTATTTTCTGTTTTGGACAGGATTTCAAACGTTTTGGTGGAAACTTCACTTTCATTATGGAAAATTAACATCATGTTTAATTCAATTCAAATAAATATGTTCAACAAAGCCTAAAATTTCCTTATTGCTTGAAAAAATAAAATATTAGCTTTCGTCATGTATTCCATCACTCAATAAGCCTTAACTGAAAAAAAAAAAAATTCAAAAGCATTTTTCTGGTATGATTAATATCCTGTCTTAATAAAGTTTGAGTAATACTACTAGCATATAATAATATGTACAAGGCAGCCTGTGTATATAAGTTATTTTAAAGAAGGAATTAAGAATTAACTAAATCTGATAAGTAATGACACCAGCAAATTTAAGTTTGGTTAGTTGAATTTAGTTTTTCCATTCAATTTTGCTCACCCCCAATTGATAGTGTATTTTCCATCAGACTTCAATATCTCAAGTTTATTTTTCTCATCTTTTCATAACTCATGTAAAAAATAGAGTAAATTTAATTTGGCTTCTCAATTATTATGTCAAGTTGAAATTTATTTTAATTTGGCTTCTCATCTCTTCATAACTCATGTAAAAAAAAAAAATTATTATGTCAAGTTTAAAATTTTGTCTAAGAGTGGATGTTAGGGTTCAAATCTTACTAATATAATCTCTCATCTCCAATACTAAAAAAAGAAACGTTTAAAATTATTTAAAATTTGATCTAAATGAGCTCTATTAAGTGGTGATTTTTACTTAATTTGAACCCGTTCAAAATAATCTAACATGAAATAAAAGGAGATTCAAATCTAATCCAACCCAATTCATGAATTAATTTAAATTGATCCGATATTGATTAACTTGGTTTAAATTATTTAAAATAATTTAAAATTAAAATAATATATTTTTTATTTTTCAAAATTCAAAATGACTCAACTTACTATTTAAAAGATTAGTCAAATTCTTTTATGTGCATTGACCTAATAATCTATTCTAACTTATAATTCAAAGTAATTTAATTTGGACCCATTCAAAAAAAGATAAAATTAAAAAATTGACTTGACTAGAGTTTGCTCCACCTATTTGTCACCACTTATAGATGAGTAATATGCATTGCTAAAGAAACGTAAAATACTACAGTTGGAGTATTTAAATTAAAAAATAAACATTTTTTTAATTAGAATTCATTTTCTTCAACTATCTTCTTCATAATTAAAACTTATTTTCTTCTTAAACCCTTTTTCTTTTTTTACCACCACCACACCATGGCTTCCTCTGCAGCTGGCAAGTATATCCATGATAAGGAGCAAAGGGAAAAGAGGAAATTTTAGTTTTTGATTTTGTTTAAGAGAATGATGTCTCCTATTGGTTTCCCTAAATCAATGTTGAAGACATATGTAAATGGATTTATGGGAAGTTGAGAATATAGAATAAACTTCATGTTCTTTAACAAAGATATCTACTGAATCATCTGATAAAGAACAAAAAATTATTACTCCATATTGTAGAATGAGACATTGAAAATTAAAAAAAAAAATATTGATTCAACATAACAGATTATTAAGAAAGTAAAAATTATAAAGCAACAGACATTTCTGACGTCATGGCCAAGAATATAAGCAAGTTTAAATCTTTTTGGTTCTTTTGTTGAATTTTGTATTATAATAATGTTTAATTTTGTGTACGATTTTATTTTGTGAATGATTTTTTTTATTTATGATTTTGATTTTCAGTAATATAGTTGTGGTAAAAATTGAGGACTGTGACAGTTCAAAATTATTTTCCATGAGCAAGTGGAGGCACACATTGAAGATAAGCAGAAATTTAGAAATTGGGGTAGAGTTTAAGACTGAAAAATTTGAGTATTATAAGGATTTTGGAATTTTTTTTTTTTAATTGTAGGAGAGGATCAAAGCTTGTTCTGGTTCTTGAATTAATTTTTTTTATTCTTAATTTCATGATATGATGTTTCATCTTTTCTATTATTTTTGTTTTGTTGATTTTATTATGGTTTTTAAATAAAAATCCCTCTTTCTTTGTTTTTTATTTTATTTTCTTAATTTTGTTTTGATTTTGAAGAATATAAATAGAATAACTGAAAGAAAAAACGAAAAATATGAAGACAATAATTACCTTTTAGGTGATCAATTTATTTGATTATATTTTTTATTTGACCAAAAGTGTTTTATACTTCTTTAAAAATGATTTAAATAATTTTAAATCAAGAGTTATGAAAATTAATGAATTCAAAATTTAATTTTAAACTCAATTGGACACGATATAATAATTAAGGATTGCAATTAAACCTCACTCCAAAAAACTCTGATCGGTAAGCTGGCCAAAGTAGTTAGATTAATGTTTCACCAGGCTGCAACGCAACGGAAGAAATTCAATTTGTTGAAGGTTTGTTTGATGCCGCAGGCAATTGGGTGTCAGACTTGGCAGGAATGGGATGTGTTGCTCAAGAAATTTCACAGGGTTGTTTGCGTCGTAAACTTCTCATGTTGATCAATTAGTTTTGCAGTGGTTGGCTCCACGTGTGACGGCTGATCAGAATTCAGATCTAATCAGACCTTTCCACGTGGATGAGATTCGTCATGCGCCGTTGCAACTGGATCCTAATAAAGCTCCTGGTCCTGACGGACTCACATGTGCTTTTTACATGAATTTTTGGAGTAGAGTGGGTGGAGATATCACTTCTGCTTGTTTGGATGTTCTTAATGGCCTTCCCTTTCCACCCGGCTTTAATCATACCAATATGGTTCTCATTCCTAAGATACAAAATCCGCAGAGAATGACCGATTTCAGGCCTATAAGCCTTTGTAATGTGGTGTACAAGCTGTTTCTAAGGTGTTAGTTAATCGGATGAAGTCTATTTTGCCTGATTTGGTGTCTGAGGAGCAAAGCGCATTTGTACCTAATAGATTAATCACCGATAATATCCTGCTTGGAGTGGAGGCTATGCATTTGCTGAAGAATAATTTAGTGGGTTGTGGAGGCATGGTGGCTGTCAAACTTGATATGGCAAAAGTTTATGATAGATTATAATGGCCCTTTATTGAGATTGTCATTCAAACCTTTGGTTTTGCTCGCCCCTGGATAAATTTGATATTAAAACTGTCTTATAATGCTCAATGGACATATTGTTGGTTCAGTGACACCGCTGCGGGGTGTTCATCAGGGGGACCCTCTGTCACCTTATTTATTTATTCTCTGTGTCGAAGCATTGTCAGGAATGCTTAAGATGGCTTGTGATGCGTCCAGAATCCATGGTTTAAAATTAGCTCCCTCAGCACCCACCTTTTCGCACCTAATGTTTGCCGACGACATTCTGGTATTCACTAGGGCTAACCCAGAAGAAGCTTTGGAGCTAAGATGAATTTTAAGGCTTTAAGAGGAAGCTTCAGGTCAGCTAACGAACCCTGCGAAATCTTGTGCTTTCTTTGCCAATTCTGTTTCACTAAGAAGAAGAGCTAATTATATTAAAAATACATAACTGGCGGAGAAGCCATGCCTGCTGCATGGCTGGCAGCCTTGCAAGGTGGGAGCTTAAAAAATTTTTAAAAAAATCTTTCGTCCGCTAGTTATACTGGCAGACGAAAAGTAAAAAATTGAAAAAAAAAATTTATCCGTCTACAGTAACGTCCGCTAGTTTAATTGATTGACGAAAAATTCTGACTACCCCTTTTTCCTAAATATTTTTTCATTTGCCTTATTTTTATAAATATTTTTTAACTATTAATATTTCTCTAATTTTTTTTTTTACACTAATTTGAAAATTAGCCCCTGGTACACCCATTTCCTTGGAAATTTTGGCTGTGGGAAGGAGAACATTGCCAACCTGCTATGATAGCGACCGATGCTATAAAGAGATATCATTAATCCTATTCGGCCCATGTTCATCAGCCACTGCATGGGGTGCATAGTTCAAGGGTACATCCGATGCTGCATGGCAAAGTCCAGCTGTTGGGTCGTTTAAATTGAATGCGGACGCTGCGGTTGATGAAAGTTTGAGCCGAGGATCGATGGGGTTTGTGGTGCGAGACTATCTTAGCAAAGTAATTGTTGCTGTGTCGACGCCACTGCAGGGCTTTTCTTCTCCAGAGGTAATGGAAGCCTTGGCTCTTCGTGATGCCTTACTTTGGTTGCAAGGACATGGGATGATTGTTCACGAGATATAAAATCCAACAGCTTAATTTGAGTTCCCCTTCGACGGAGCTGGGGTTTATTTTGGCAGATGTCAAGAAGCTTCTTACCAGGGATATGAGACTTGTGCATGTGCCACGAGTACGCAATGAAGTGGCGCACCAATTAGCTAAATTTGCTATTTCTTCAATTGGGCCTTCTGAATGGTGGCAAACTCTGCCTATATTTGCTTTGCACTCCCATTTAAGGGACATTTCCAATTACTAAGAATGCACTAGTTGGTCTTGATTAAAAAAAAAAAAAAAAGATACATAAAATCTGAAAAATCATGAGGGAGGGCGGCTTTGCTCTAACCCGTCGAGATTTTGGTAAAAAACTGTCAATTTCTTCTGATTATGTAAAGCCCACCAACCTCTTCTTTGTTCAAGTTATGTAAGCTAAAAAGAGTGCGAGGTTGACTAATTGTCCAAAATTCTAAATACAAAATAGAGGGGCATGTTTTTCACCTTTCTTTTTATTCTTAAGCTGCAAAATTTGCAATAGTCCTCCATTTCCTAATCCATTGGGCCACTGTTTTCTATTCAGTTGTGTACAGTGAAGCAATTGCTTGGCTTGACAAAATTCTACACTGCCACCAGAAGAAAAAAAAAAAAAACTATCCGACAAAAATTCATTCAACTTTGTGTCATATGCTCACTTTTCTTGATGAGGGTTTGATTAGATCGAGAAATTTTGAAATTTAGTTAAAATTTATAAATTTTAAATTCATCAATTATGAAATTCATGAAAATCTAAATACAACCCATCAATCATTAAAAACAACAAATTTTGAAAAATTATTACCTGCTAAATAAGATTTTAAAATTTTCAACATGAGTGATTTTGTAGAAGTGATGGATTTTGATTTTTTTTTTTTGTAGTGCCAAAAAATGAATGTAACTTCAATCTATAGATTTTGTAATTAATTGCTCAATTCAAATGAGGATTAAACAGTTATTGCTTTCCAATTAGGATTATATTTTACTATTCTAAAAATATTTAATACAGTTAAATCAAAGATTCTATTTTTGCTTTGTTTATAATCTAATTTAATCTTATCTACTTGTGAGTGTGTTTTTGTTATTAATAAAAAAAAAAACTATAATCTAATCTAGTCACATCTGCGTCTGTAATCAACAATATCCAATATATCTCCTCGTTAAAAAAAATGAAGACACCAGCCGACAAATCTAGTGTTATAATCAGAAAATGCCCATTAAAGTATAAACCATAGATAAGGAAATAAGGATAAACCTAATCATCTCTGAAAATCTTGGGTCTGTATTATTTTCTCTCAGAAAAGAACAACTAAAAACTACAAAAACAGGCACACATGCATGGAAAAGGCAATCGAATTAAATCTAACCCAAAAGAAATAATTTCTCAAAAAAGAAAATGTGTTCTAGTGGTTATAAAGCCTTTGTTTGTGTCGTGCAGATTCCTGGCAAGTCCCTTTGAAGATAACATACCTATTATTTTCTTTCATGTGGAAAGAGGTTATTAGAGATAGAGGGCTTGCAAAGATTGACTTTTCTTGGAGAGAGAGGTTTGCAAAGATTGACTTTTCTTGGAGAGAGAGGTTTGCAAAGATTCACTCTCTCTTCTCGGAACCGAATCAAAAGGGGGTCTCGGCCCATTTTCTCTTCTTGGAGATAGAGGTTTGCAACGATCGACTTTTCTTTCCCCTTGTCTATCCCTAAAACAAATAAAAATGCCACGTGGCCGACCCAAACCGACCCTATCTCAAATTGCTTTCACATGTCCGTACAAACTTGATACACAATAATTCAATTTTTTTAAAATCAAACTGGGGTAATTAGTTTTTGATTTGATTGATTTTATCATTATCCAAATCAATAAAGTATTTTTATTTTTTTAAAATAAATATATAAATAATATTTAAAAATTAAAAAAAAATATATAATATAATAAATTTATAAAATTATTTTTTAAAATTTTTAAGTAAAATAATATAATTTTAAAATTTTAAAATTTTTTTAAAAAATAATATAATATTAAATCAATTTGATTCTGTTCTAGTTTTAGATGATTTTTTTGAGTTTAATAATTTTTTTTTATTTTAATTGATTTTTAGAGAGTGATTTTTAACATCAAACTAAATTAAATTATTAATCAATTTTTAATTTAATTCAATCAATTCGATTCAATTTTTAAAACACTACAGTAATTAACATTTTTGAAGCGGCCCCAAACTTTAATTAACATAATACTACTAGTTTATGTTTGAGGGCTGGAGATAAGGTTGTTTACTTCTTTATGAATATAGAAATCATTACAGGATTGTCGAACCACGAAATATCTCTTTATTTATATACTTTTTCAGTTGTTCTTTACCTATTATTTTATAATTTTTTAAAAATTCATCTACGACTTAAAAATTATATAAGTATTAAGTATTTTTTTAATTTTTCTCTTATTTTTTATGAGATTGAAATAATTTTATATTCCAATAAACTTCCCTAGTTGACTTGTAAATTCTTACAATTTATTTTATATAATTTATATGAAATTTTATTAAAAAGTAAAATCTTAAATTTTTTAAAAATAAATTTTAATTATTGATTTTCAATATAACAGTTTAGATCTTATAAATTTAATTAATTATATTTATTCAAAATCTAAGAGAGGGAATTAGTAGAGTAGGTAATGCAAATTGCAAACATGATGAGTTCTTCTTCTTTTTTTATTTTTTGAGAAACATGATGAGTTCTGAATTAACCTAAGGTTTACACAGGACAGGTCCTTGAAGTTACGGTAATAAAAGATGAATATTTTAAAATTTTAATATTTTATTTGATATATTTTAATATATAAAAATTAAATTTTAAATATTAATAAATTTTTTATAATTAATTGTATGCATACTAGTCTTAAGTTTTATAAGTAAATAAATTAATTTAGGTAATAATATTTCAAGACTAATGAGAATTTTTTAAAATTTTTATTTTAAGAATTCTAACAAAATTGAAATATCAAATACAAAAAAATGTAGTGAGAATCTTATTTTTATTTTATTTTTTTATGCATCAAACATATCCTAAGAAAATTTAAAATTCATAAGATTTACTAAAAAATCTATATAGATTTAACATGAATTAGTGAAACTTAAATTTTATCAAAATTATGTGCTATTGGGTAAAATTAAAAATCAAGTGCTGAAAATTGAAAAGTTAAATTTTAAGTACTAAATGATTTAAATGCTAAAAGTTTTTAATTTTATAGTTATTTGATATGAACTAAAAATTAAGAACTAAATCTAATTAATATATTTGATAATTATAATTATTAAATAAATATTAAATTGATCTTATTTTTAAAGGATAGTTTATTGATTTATTAAGGATATATAGGTCATGATAATAAAAAATATTTTAATATTGATTGACTGAACTGTTATGATATAATTTTAAGTTGAATATTTTGACTTATTATTTTAAGAGAATTTTAACTAATCTGAACTTTTTTCAGTAATAGATATATAATATTATTAAACAAATTTAAAAAATTAAGTGTTTAAAATTTTATTAAGTGTTAGAATGTTGTTATCAAATAATTTGATATGTAGATAAAGAATCAAACCTTGTGAGAATTATTGATAAAAATATGGTCACTGTGATGATGATAATGATGATGATAGTTTATTATTATTAGTAATAATAATAATAATAATAATAATAATAATAGTATTGTTTTAATCAATATCCATCGTTGTTAAAAATTTATCCCTATTTTTCATATTAGATAGACTTATATTTTCTTGGCGTCAAATCATCCATCTTGGCAAATTGGAATGTGCCCCTTTCCTATTAGATGCCTTTTACCATATTATGACGATGAGCATTAATTATGATTAAGATAAGATGATTGTCCAAATCTCACTATCCACGATTAAATATGCATGATGCCAAAGTTAAAGATGCTAATGAATCATTGTGTATTCTCAGTCATGGCTTTACATATTGAATTGTTATTCTAAAAATTACATTTATTATAATCACAGAAGCATGTAAATTGATAAAATAAATAAAATATAATAATATTTTATATAGTTCAATTTTTTATAAGACTATGATTACAAACACTATCGTTTATTATCAATAAAATAATTAATTATACTATCTTAATCTATTAACTCATTACACTCAAGACATATCAATCACACACAGCTATATATTTTGATACTATACTCATAGTAAATCAAATAAATATTCATTTCATTCTTCTTCCATTTATTACTTAAACAACTATAAATATAGGCAATAGCTTTTTGCAGTACCTTAGGCATAATTCCTTCTCTCTAACGAGTATTTATTGTCTTGAATAAAAATATCTTTTCTAATGGACAAAAGTCAAAGAGTTTTTTCATAATACTCATATAAATAGAGTTAGCCCCTTTAATTTTACTCCAAAATCAACGCTTAGTTAATAGCTTTAAAATTAAAGTTCTACAATATATTAGAAATAATCATCGTATCTCCACTTTGACTCAAAATCTACAAATCATACATACGTTAAATTCTTGAATATCTTCTATTATCATCAAACCTCCAGATTTGAGAATGACTTTGAATCTTTAATCTTTAAAATTTTAAGTGGTATTGGATGTAATTTGCTTATTATTCAAATTAATCTTTTGTGCTATTAAATTACTTGATTTATCATCAAGAGCTTCGTCTTAGTTTTAACTCACTACAAAATCTTTGTTTTTCATCAATATTGTTGCGTGTGTACTACCTTATATGGTAGTAACTCTATCTTCAACTAAATTTGTCAAAATCACTTCAAAATCTAATATCACTTTTTATTATTATGTATCTTTAACACATATCGGCATAATTGTATCTACTTCTTTAACTACCATATGTCAATGGCTACTTACTATAAAGAGCAAGATCTCTTCTCACTATTTTAGACAAAAATTCTTATTAATAATAGACAAATTGAAATAGAACATTGTTATTATTTTCAGAGTTAATCCTTTCGATCTTACTCCAATAAATATGTTAACTTAATTAGAAACAACTCTAAAATAGAAATCTATATCATATAGGAAACAATTTTCCATCCATTATTTTTTGTAAATAAGAGTGAATCTAAGTTTATTTGATTCTCTTAAATGTATTTGCTGATAGTATAATTTTACTCGTTCATTTAACTATAATAGATATAAAAAAATAAATTGATAAAAATATAATGATACGGTTAAATAATAAAATTTTAAAAATAAAATTAAATAAAATAATTTATTTTATTATTTATTAACAAATTTAAAGAAATATTTGATATTTTAACTATCAAATAAATCTACCATGTTGGCATGGAGTTTTGGTTGATGCGACACCCAAATCAATACTTGACCTTATGAAGGACTTGAAACGATGGACCTTTGAAAGACATAATAATTAATGCTTATCCCTATAGATTACGAAAAGTCATTGAACGTGAGAATCCAATTAATGCTAACAACACAGGTGTGCGGTGATCCATGAGTAAAAAACTGCAAAAAGTAAAAGTGGGCCATGATAATTCCACGTGGAAAACTATTAATAGTCAATTACATCCACTAGGCTATTTAGGGGCCAAAAATCTATAATACATCTTCGCCGTAAATCACCTATTAATGTCAATGCTCGCATAGTTCCCATTATGTCCTCCATATAACAAAATAATTATAAATTCTATGCATTTGTAATTTAATGATTAAATATTTTTTATTACTAAAATTTTGGATTTAAGTCTCTAATTTTAAAAAAATATAAAATTTTCTCCCGAAATGTCTAAAGTACACGTGTCTGAGTCCCAGGTTTATTATGTCCAACAAAAAAAAAAAGTATTAACAATAAATATTATCCAAAATCCATTTCCATAAATATGCAAACGAAAATGAAAGATTACACGACTCGACTGGCTGACTTAACTCCATTTACACTCCATGAAATGACTTTCGTTTTCTTTTAAGAATGAAATACAAAATAATTAAGATACTCTTTTCTTACTATTTTTCATTATTTGTTAGCCAATTATTTATGTTACTATAGTAGTAATTAAGGGCTATTTAAATATATATATATATATATATATATATATATATATATATATATATAT
>CATIWR010288496.1:0-42864 GCA_949677035.1 Omphalea diandra
GACGTAGGGTTGGTTAATACCCGAACCACTATAAAACTCTTGTGTTCATTCTTCTTCTACCCTTTCTCTAATCTTTCATTCTTGTGTGTTTCCTCCAAAATTAAAAGTTCAAATTTCCCACCAATTCAACCCCCCCCCCCCCCCCTTCTTGGTGCACTAGGGCCAACAATTACTATAGTGTAATAATAATTATATTAATCTTTAATATAAAACTTTAGATGAAGTTCATGAAATGCACACACTTTACAAAGGTAGTATGAGATATCTATTGCATTAATGTATAATTTATAAATATTTCTAGCCAATGTATTATCAAAATTGGATATTGATAATGTTGTTGAGACTAATTTATATTATTCATTTCTTGAGGGTCTAAGAAGTTGTTGATTACATAAGTAGAACTATGCAAGATTAATGGGGCATGCATATAGATACTTGTTAAAAAACAAGTTTTATGAACGATTAATAAAGAACAATTATATTTCTGTGGCAGATTCTTGTATGTGGCATATAATTAGTCCTTAGACTTGAGAACACCATAGTACCTTATTAAGGTAATCTTATACTTGCTTTATGATTTTAGTTGTCCTACCTATAAATTACTCATGGGGTATATTTTGTGTGTAGAATTATCTTAATTGTGATAGTAATTATTCAAGAAAGAAATCATTAACTTAAGCATTAAGGGCATGTTCGATTATTTGACTTATACTATTGATTATTAAATCCTTGGCCAAGGTATTATGATCATTGCTTTGTTAATAGCTATGAGGGAACTTAACATAATCAAACCATTAAGTAAAATAGATATTACTCAATGTCTTATGATTTGATTGGGACATTTTCATTGAAAAGACCATCTTACACTAATAGCCATCTTGTTAAGAGTATGCGAACATACCATCTTGATCATTCCTAACTATATTGATTTGTCTTGATGTTAGTATCTTTAAATATAAGGTTAATCAATTAGAAAATTGGCGAAAGTTAAATTATTTAAGTTATCTAGTTCTAAATTAATTAAGAATTGCAACTTATATTTATTATCAAATAAGTTAGGAGACCTATAACATCATAGATATAAAAATTAGAGAGGTGAAATTAAAATGGATTGAGAATAACTCAATTAAAAAGAGTTTCTTACAATTAAGTGGTTACTTATAACTACTTAACGAATACAGGGGCTAACTAAGATTTGACATGTAGGCAAATTCTCCTAATAGGATTAGGAGTTAAGACACTCTTATAGAAAGAAGCTCAAAGGGTCAACTATAATGATAATTGTGTGCATAATTCTAAATGTTATAATAACTTTAACCAGTACAAGAAAATATTAATTACTTACAAATTTTACCTACTAAATTTTTCATAAATAATTAGCTGCAAATTACTTATGAGTTTTGTATTTAAAGGTTAAAAATATTTTACTAATAAATTACTAATGAAATTGCGAGAAAAATTACTAACCGATTTGAAAATCATTAATAAATGAGATGCCAAAATATGGCATTAAATTTTT
The DNA here is from genome assembly GCA_949677035.1 of Omphalea diandra. Classification (NCBI taxonomy): domain Eukaryota; kingdom Viridiplantae; phylum Streptophyta; class Magnoliopsida; order Malpighiales; family Euphorbiaceae; genus Omphalea; species Omphalea diandra. The sequence goes on from CATIWR010288496.1 coordinate 1,520, forward strand.
CATCGAGTTACCTCTAGATTGCCAAGGAAATTACTCCTAAAAATTGCCTAAGGATTTATTCATACGTAAATAATGGACCAGAAATAAGAAAAATACTTATTGATTGAAAAATTTATAGGTAAAAATAATCAACTAATAGTAAAATGTACTTATGGAAATTTTCTTTGGTAAATATGTCATATATTTAAAAAGAAAAATTATCATTAGATTTTAATCCATTAGTAGCAAATGCATGCATTATTAATTTTACTGACATAGAATTTCGATATATATAAAGGAAAAATATTATGTCAATAAAATATAATTTTATTTTATTGATAGATTTTAATCTGTCGGTAGAAATGAAAAGATATTATTAATTTTACTAATTGATATTTTTGTTGATAAAATTTTGAATATATATATAATTTCATTTTATTAATGAATTTTAGTACATTGGTAAAAATTGAACATTACTATTAATGTTACTCACAGATTTCATTGATAAAAATAAAAAAATAAATCGGCATAATGATCTAAAAAAATGTCAACCTTTAATCCAATTTTCAATTGCACCCTACACTTTTAATTTCATCAATTATACCTTAATTTGGAGATATTGTATCAATTGTACCTTAAGTCAAAATTGAATTTGGAGAAAGTGAATTTTAAATTAACCTAGCATCACATAAGCAAAATTAAAACACATTAGATGGAGCTTAACTTAGAAATCATTTTCAAATAACTATTATTGAGTTATGAGCTTAGACTTATATCACGTGCAACTGCCTTCAAATTCATCTTCATTTTATTTTCTCTTCTACAACAATCTTTCACTCTTAGCGAAGAATCTCTCACTATTTTTAAAGAAAATCACATGCAAGGCAAAAGGAAACTCTCTCTCTCTCTCTCTCTCAATTTTTATTCATTGTAAAAGTTGTGTTCTTTTTTTTAAATAAATTAGGGATTTGATGATTGGGAAATTAGTTATTGCAAATAAGAAATTATTAGTTTAGTTTGTTTAATACATGAGTTGTTTTATAAAGATTTCTATTCGGTAATTACAGGGGTTATTAAGGTAATGTGAAATTTGATTGAGTGTTCAATAAATGGCATATGGTGTCAATATGTCTACGACTTCAACCAATTTAGGTGGTGGTCGAAGAGTATATTGTGAACATGATCTTTTAGTATGTTGTTATACATCATGGAGTAGAAAAAATCTTAGTAGGAGATTTTTTAGGTGCTCATTGTGGAAGGTAATAATAATTTAAAATTTTTATTATTTGTTAAGATGGTACAATAATTAAATTAAAATTTCAATTAAATGTTATGATAATTTGATAGCATCTTTCATGTAAGAGAATTATTGTAGATTCTTTAGATGGTATGATGGTGAGTATAGTGGGAGACTAATGGAGGTTTTTAGGGTTCTGTATGATAAGAAAGAGAGATTGGAAACATATTTGCAAAGAAGGATGTGGTTGAGATAAAATTACAGTTGCAGAATTTAAGAAGAAGTTAGCAAAGAAAAAAGTATTGATGTTGAAGATTGAACGAAGAAAGTTGCAATATGAGAATCAAAGGTTGTTGTGGCAGACTTCAAAGCCCTAAGAGTGAGCAAAAATTTAGTAGAAGATTATATATAGCAAAAATTTTTCTAAATAAGGAATGAACTCTGTCATTAAGTTTCAAAAAATTGTAACCTTAAGAAGCACTGAAAATGCGTGAATGAATGCATGCCTACTGTAGACTGCTGAATGAGTGCCTACTGCAAAATTTTCAATAATAACTTATCACTAGCAACTAAATGAATGCCTGAATAGCTGCTATAAAATTTTCAATAATACATTTCCATTTTCTCAGCTATTTCTTGAGGTGATAAGCTGGTTGCAAACTTGTAAATCAGATTCAACATATAATAACATTCACATTCACCAAGTGAACCTGTAACAATCACAAACATTCACATTCACATTAACTTGTTTATCATTCACAAATATTTACATTAACTTATAACATTCATAAACATTTTGAAAATTCCTGAATAATATCCAAAGACCTATTATTTTATAATTATAAACTTGTTTATCATTGCTTTTCCAAAAGTAATAACTATTTATACAAAAAAGAAGATGCCTAAAGACTTTTGATATACCCTATGAACCTATGCTATTATCACTTATAATTGGTCAATATATGTTGATTGACCAATAAAAAAAAAATATATGTGAAGACATCAAAAATTATGAAAATTATTCTCCTTATATTATTAACATCATTATAAAATATGCAAACAAAAAATTAAATTCTAAACTAATCAGTTCTTATTCTTGTTCTTGCTTCTGGTGGCCTGTTTTAGCCTTCCATCATAAGGTATAACAGTTTGACTTGTTGTGGACTTGTGCATAACTGAGGTGGCTCTAGCTATTGAAGTTACTTGAGAAACACCGCTAACGAAGTGAACTTGTTTGTCACTAGGCATTTGAAACCATTGCATAGGCCATATTAGTTTCATATCGTGTAAATGTTACTAACAACAAAGAGGTGAATTTTGCCCTTACATAAATGTTTCTTGTTTGTATGAAAATCCTAACTCCATAACCTTACTTAGTCTATCATTTACAAAAAACACAGTCAAACAAACCTTCAAACACAATCAAAGTAACAAAATGTAATGAAATTATCAACAACAATATAAGACTACCATATTACATATAAATTACCTTTTTTAAAAAAAAAAATTCTCTTTGATATTGCTTTCCTGCCATCACATATCTTGCTTCTGCATCACCAAACCTTACTCCCACTTGCCATAGCAAATCCTTTTACTATAACCTATGGATTGCTTTTTGATATTCCTCTTAGCTTTTTAATCGCACTTGCATTTTCTTTAGTCTTTTTTGTTCTCTCTTTTTCTTTTACGCCACAAAAAAATACATTAATATTTTAATAAGCATTAACCATAAACAAATTCAATATTAAGATAACAAATCTTAAATATTGATGCAACTTGTTGTTCTTTTTTAGGAGAAGTCCTTTATTGTGATAATAAGTTAAACAATGTTGATAATGCATCAACATACCATGCCTTCTCATCACATTTGTAATAAAACTCTTAAGATCTTCTTCAGGAGCCTTAGCTCTATTTCTTTTAGGTTTCTTTGGTATTTTTTTTTTTAAGGTGAAGGTTGTATGAGGTCCCTTTGCACTTGAGGCCACATCTTGAAGCTATTCAATAGTTCCAAAAATTTTTTATAACTCAGTAAGTATCCTTCTTTCTTACATGAGTGGTCCATATAGTCATCCTACTTAAGCTTCATGAAATATATGCAAACAATTGCATGATTGCATGAAATTCCACTTATATCCCAAACCCTACAAGAATAAGTTTTATGCCCTAATAAGACCATATAGCCATCTTTCCCATAAGAAACTTAGAATTTATTCGCAATTACAAGCTTTATAATGCACATGTTGCTTAACATCTTTTCTCGTTCCAACTTTTTTCTAATTCTTGGACAAATTTCATCCTCACTATTCTCTAGTGGTAATTTCTTTTCATACATCCTCTCCATCAAAGCTGTATGTATCTCCTCTGTTGGACTAGGTTGTTTAAACCTAAGTCAAGACCCTCTTTTAATCTTGACAATATATATCAATCCTAGTATTGATCTTGCAGATTTTAAGTTAAAATCTTAGTAGAAGTTGAATAGAAGTGATTAGAAGCAAAAATAAAATTTGTGTCTTAAAGTCTTGGCCGTGAATTTTAGTAGAGACCATGAATTTTGAAAAGTACTATTAAGACTCAAAAGTTGCAAACATAACTAGTAGAAGAATAAGAAAGCCAAAACCCCAGTTTAATTCGCGATAGGTATAATGGCTAGGTAATGATTGTGACCTTTAGTAGAAACCACAAATTTTAGTAGCGATTACTATTTTGAAAGCTGTTAAAAAGAGCCAACTAGTTTTCTAAACGAAGAATGTCAAGCGACCATGTAGCACTAGCTGTTAGACACAGTCCCTAATAGAGACCGCATATTTCTTATCCTGACCACGAACTACTTTTCTTGGATGTGATTCAGATGTCTCTACTGCTCCTTTTGTTTGAGAAACATTAGATGCTAGATTTGCTAGCACATTTTAAAGATTTGGGCATAGTTTTATTTGCAATGTCTCTTTAGTAATTGTAGCTTATAAATACACTACCAAATGGACTTGAATGCAAGTGGATAACCATTAATTGTGCCAAAACTTTTACAAAGTTAATTCTTATAAATTTAACTCTTTGTTTCTTTGTATATAGTTTGGTGTGAGCTTTTAAAAACTTGGATTTGGGTTTAAAAGTGAGCCTTTGTATAGAAAACTCTTGTTTGGGTTTTATAGTGTGCCTTAGAAAACTCTTGTATAGGTTTAAGTGTTAGCCTTGGTAAAATACTTATGTAAAATTTAAGTGTGAGTCTTGGGATAGCATTAGCAAGGTATGGTGTGAGTATAAACACTAAGTTGAGTGTGAGCTTGTAAAACACTAGTGATTTAATGAAACACCTAATTGGAAAATTTTAGAGTGGATGGAGGGTCAGTTAATACCCAAACCAGTATAAAACTCTTGTGTTCATTCTTCTCTTACACTTTCTGTAATCTTTCATTTGTGTACACTTCCTCTTAAAATTTCAAATTTGTCACCAATTCAACCGATCTTCTTGGTGCACAAGGGCCAACATCCTCTAACATTGAGATGACATGCTTCACACAAGTAGAGTAAATGAATCCATTGAAGGTTTCTGCCATGTTACTTGTGATGCCATCACATTTTGAAAATTCAACACTATGCAGAATTTAGGAGCTCTTTGCTTGAAGTCTTTATATGTAAGCACAAAAATAGTCTTTATATCATCAATAAACTTATTGAAATATTCCTCATTTGTTGCATATGCAACTTTCTAAAAATGTTTCTTTGATTGCTGGCTCGGATGAGATTTTTTTTCAATAGGCATATACATGCTTTGTATAATTTATGTGCTTAGCCATAGGCACTAACTCCCTTATAACATTCTTTAAACCTTATAAAATGAATACAATATAGTGCATATATATACAGACGCGTGTGTGTGTTAGTCACTAATTAGTGTAAGACTAAGTCTAGTATCAGTATGTGTATCTTTAAACAAGTATTCCAAGAACCATATCCAAGTTGCTTCCTTTTCACCCTCCACCATAACCCATGAGATTGGAAATTTTTGGTTATTTTCATCTTTAGACATAGCCATTAATAAGGCACCATCGAGCCATGTTTTAATGAAAGTAGTCATCAAGGAAAATACATGGCCTCCATCCATCCAAATATCCCTCTTTAAGCCCTAAGATGCCTATATAAAATCTTTTGAACATAGGACCAATTGGATGATCTTCCAAAAGGAATTAAAATGTCCCATCAGATTAACTCTCATTAATTCAACCTTATATGATATAACTTTAGCATGTTGAGCACCCTGATTGTATATAAAATTCCATATAATTCATACCATATGAGGGATTTCTTCAAAATCTATCTAAAAATTCCTTAACTAGCCACTAAATTGTAGCTTGCTTATTGCTTAAAACCCTAACACACTTGTGCTTATTATGAATACTCCTAACCATAAAAGTACTCTCATTTTATTTCTTAACTACATAGGACATTTTTTATTACAGATAACTAGCATCCTTATCATCTCACTCTTTCTCCATCTGATATTCAAGCCATTACAGATGGCATTCCTTTGTATAACCTATTTAAATTGAGCACCGTTATCAAACGTCATGTCTGGTATAAACTTAATTTCTTTGTGGTCATAGTTAGGATCACACACTCTTACTTCACTTTTTTTCTCCTAACTGTCCTATCATCTTCATCACTACCATTTGGAGTTAGTATTTCTTAGTCATTATCTTTATAATCACTAACAAAATCTTATTTTTCATGATCATTTAATCCTATATCACTATTTAGATTAGTTGTTGAACCCATATTATCCACCCTTGTATTAGTAACCATTTTAGTATCGTTTAAACCTAATTCCTTCATTATGCACAATAGTAGTCCTAAAAGTCTTATTATTTTTTTAACAACTTGGTGTTTTTCATCAGAAATCTCATCACTTCTTTCATCTACAAAGTTGCATTCATTCTCCCCTTTATCATCCAAAATTTCTTTCTCTCTGCCATTACTTTCTTGTTCCTCATCTACATTTGATGATTCCTATTGAGGTGGTGGAACAAACATTGATTCTTTACTAGGCATTGTTTCTTCCACTACTATTTCTTTCACAAATGCACTATTATTATATTCATTCAAGTCATCCTTTTATAGGAGAATAACTTCATCCATTTTAACTACATCAAATCCTTCATTATAAATTTGACTTACATTCTCCACAGGTTTAGTTTGAATATTAACCTTTAGAAATCCATCATTAATGCCTTATGTAAACATTTGCTTCACCACTTCATAAGTTTTCACAAATGTCAAAGATTCTTATTTGTGCTCTTTAGGTTTGTAGTGGCCTAAATTTACAACATGCCTTAATCCTTTTTTTTTTTTTTTTTACCTTGTCACACATATCCTTCCAAGTCATGTTATCACATTCTTTCCAATAACCTTCTAAACACCTCCATCCTATGTTCTTCATCATTCTTCCTTGTGTCATCACACCAAACTTCCATAGGGCACCTACAAAAGAAATATATTTTAAGTAAATAATGGTAGCACCAACACAATTAAAAAAGTTACGTGTAATGTTAATTTAATAATCATATAATTCTTCAATTTAATAATTGAATAACAATATCACACCCTATTTTAATTTTAATTCCCAATTTTTAAAACCCTTGACAATATAATAATCTAATCTCTCAATTAAAAAATAAAGGAATCCTTAATTTAATACTCCTCATATCCATCCTGCCCTCATTACTTTATACACAAGTATATTATGTCAAATAGTCCTATAAATGTTTCGTGAATGGTGTTAATATGACAAGAGGAGATATCCTTTATGGCATTCTTGTGTAAGGAGACTTATCAAAATGGTGTTAGGGTGAAATTGGAGCTATCGTGAATGGCATTAGTGTGAAATTAGAGCTATGGTGAATGACATGAGTGAAATAGGAGCTGTAGTGAATAACATTACATTGATAAGAGGACCATTTTATCATTACAACAAATTTTAAGAAGATGATGTTCAACTTTAGTTTTAGCTGATAATGTGATGATGATCAACTTTAGCTTTAGCTGATAACTCATAAGCAAGTGAGATTCCTGTGTTTTTTTAATTTAGCTTAACTATTTGATTTTGATCATAGTTAAAATCTATCTGAAGTGTTACTGGGTCCCACATGATGTGTTTTACTTTTGCTTATGTGTATGTCAGGTCAATTTAAAATTCACTTCCCAAATTCAATTTTGACTTAGGGTACAATTAATACTATATCTCTAATGGTAGAATGGATGAAGTTAAAAGTTCTGGGTGCAATTGAAAATCATATGAGGTTAGGTTTTTTGGGTCATTAGGCTAAATAAATATTAATTTTACTAATAGATTTATTCATCAGTAATACCTACAAATTAAATGTCTGGTAAAATAGTATTTGTTTAAATGGCTGGTAAAATAGTATTTGTTTAATTATGAATTTCTATTTTGTCAATAATATTTAAGTAGTTACCAATGAAATCTAAGTTCATCGATAAGCATCGATTAAAAAAATGAACCCTTTTCTCCTTTCTCCCTTCTTCTTCTCGTATTCATTGTTTGAATTGTAGTAAACCTAGTCAATGTGGCTCTTGTCCAACCAGTCACCATTGCCTATCATCTCAAACTTAGACGTTTATGCTATTGTCTAATCTCACACCGAATTTTTAATCTCCCTTGTTAGTTTCACCACCTTTAACATCCTTCCCATTTTCTTCTCCTTTTTAATACTAATAGTAAGCCCTATGTTTTTATTTGCTCTTAAGGGTTTTTTTACATATATGCTTCTCTTTATCTATTTTACCATGTTTTGGAAGCTCATTACTTTCTCCGCCTGCTCTCCCGTAAATCAAAGTTCTTATATTACTTTACCTTTTCTTTTCTTAGTTTTTGAGCATCTTTGTATTTCATTTCAATTCATTTATTTTCTACTTATATTTGTAGTTTGATTTGTTGTTTTAAGTTTTGTTAGATTTATTTTTTAGACTCATCTATCTACCAAATTCATTTTTAGCTTATGTTATGTTCTAGTTAATGAATGTAACTATAGTAGCTGAGGAATTATAGGTGCTTACATTTTGATGTTTAATTGTTATTGGTGGCGAGCATTTTACTAACTATAATGTTTTTCTAGACTAGTGCATATTTTATGGTCTTGTGTTACTAAAATGGAAGATACAGTTTGAATTTTATGTTTTATATTGCAATTTGGGTTTGAAAATTTTAATTGGGAGCAACTTTGACATGGATTTTACTGGTTTACTTTTTGAATTTTGCTAATTCTATGGTTTGTTGTATTATATTGCATGTGTTTTCTCACTATTGTAAAAAGCTATAATTGTTGACTAAAACTACGATATCTATCATTATTAAAATAATAATAGAGCTTGAATGTTTTGAATTTTAGAGTTTTTAGGTGTAATTGTTAGCCTTATTAAACTTTAATCATATAAGATTAATAACTAGTATTTATTCATAAACTTATATGGTGCATATTTAATTTGATTAGATTATGCATGAAGGATTATTATGGATTATTAGACACATATAATATGCATGGTTGAACGAATATTACTTTCAGTTATTTGATAAATAAGGCTTACATGTGCTTCCTGTCTAATTTTATCAAGTTATAAATTCTTTTCTCATCTTATTCCCTTAGAATGAAACTCAAGATTTCTAAATAATTATGTAAATATTAGATAATTACATAATGTAGTAGAATTTGCAATTTGAAGATCAAGAAAGAGGAGTAAAGGATATCAAGGGCAATTTCCTATAATTTGGTTGGTAAGGTAAAATTTCTAGGTTTGACCAACTAGTTTTCTAGTATGACTTAGAGGAAACTATATTAGATGTAATGTCTGTACTTATTCTTGTAAAATGACATACATAAATGATAATGATATAGGAGATATATGCACATATCTTATAATGTCATTGCATGAGACCTCATCATACAAGTGTTTGTTCCTTAAATAAGATCAAATTGATAAATAAAAAAAAAGTCACAAATTAATATGTTAAGTATAGTTTCTTCTTTTATTATAATTGAGACTTTTTTTATTAAGAGTTGATGTGGATTACTTATAATAACCCTTTAACATGAATATGCTTTAGATAATGGGCTCTACATAAATAATTATATACGATCTATGATAGGTTACTTTTGATCATATAGGAATTATAAGCAAGATTAGGATAAACACATATGATGTGCTTTGGCAATAAATTACTACCTAATCAATCTAGAAGTCATTTATGACATGATTGATAAAGATTTACCTTAATAACTCATTAGATCATAAAATTATTAGCTAAGGTCATGTAAGATTGGATTACACTGTAGCCTACTAAGAATTCAAATTATTTAAATTATCATTTAATAATGAGTTCAATTAACTCGAAGAAAATAATGGAAGAACTAAATTAAAATAAAGAGCCAAATTAATTTTGTATATATATTATGAATGAAACATTACTTATCTTATCTTTAGGTTATTAGAATAAAATAAAAAATAATAAATGACTATATAGTATGAGATTCTAAACTCATTAGATTAAATTTCTTAGACTTTTAAGACTTAAGAATTTTATAAGCTTACAAATTTTGCAATTGCGCTTGAACAAGTGAAATCTTATAAGTTCTTAACTTTTTATCGATCATCAAAGGGTTAAAAGGATGCAAGGTCACATGTTGATGTAACCTTAAGAAATGACATACTTAGGATCATTGGGGAATGCTAACAATAGGCTTCTTATTGCATAGATTTTCTATGGAGAAGATGGAAAAAAGTGACAATACTCAAAGTAAATCAGTTAAAGAAGAATTGTCAAAAGGGGTGGTAAGCATTTTATTTCATGATCAATGTTGGACTAGATTAGTCAAACCTCTTCTTTTTTTTTTTTTTATCTTGGCGACATAATAATGTTCTAACATATTATATGAGTGTTATGGTTGTAGTAGCAAAGTTATATTTTTGCTAAAAGTTGAATGTAGATAAGAATCCAAATTGTTGTGTAAATCACGACTGTTAACCATTAAATAATAAATGCTACTTAAAGGAAAGCTTGGCACAATTTGGATAGTGTATTTTGCTATCTCAGTCACTGTAACCTTCACGAATGTTACCTTCAAATGACCATCGAGGGATATAAGCTTTTAGTCTGGGCAAGCCACTTGTCTCATAAATCTTAAAAGATTTGAAAATTGTGATAACGATCTTCCTTGTGGTGACTGTGATGTGACATGCTTCATTTCTCCATCTCTCTAGTTGAGTTTGTGGTGAGCAGTTGTGCCCAGGTTCACCAGCATGGCCATGATAGTGCTCGATACCATCTTATCATGCTCGCGATCTTCAATTGCACCTAGAGGGATCAAACGGTTACATTTTTGGATGAACCGATGCAAAAATGTCACTTGTACTAGTCGTTAAACATAATTAAAGATCTTAACCACAAATAACCAAAATCCAAAGCTAAATCTTAATTGTGATTGTGAATAATCTATCTCGACAGTGACTTTTGTCTGACAAGAATTAAATGCATGATTTTGTCACCTACTTTTAACATATGGAGATAGTTTTGAGAGTAACGTCTCTTTGGTGGGAGAAACTTATAAATACTCCACCAAATGGACATAAATGCAAAAGAATAAAACTTACTAAGGCTAAAATCTTACAAATTTGTTTATTAACTCTCTCTTGCTCTCTCTTTCTCTCCTCTCTCTCTCTCTCTTACTCTCTCTTGTTTACTCTTTGTATTTGAGTTGTACAAAGTTTTTTATAAGCTTTAAACACCCTTTAGGATTAGGTTTGAGAGTAAGCCAAAAGAAAACTCTTGTATAAGTTTAAGTGTTAGCCTTAGAAAACACTTGTAAGATTGTGTGTGAACCTTTATAGAACACAAAATTATAAAGTCGAGTGTAAGCTTGCAAAACACCATTTAGTTTTAGTGAAATACCCAATTGGAAGAATAGAGAGTGGATGTAGGGTTTTTTAACACCAGAACTACTATAAAATCTTGTGTTTTCTATTCTTCTACTTAAAACTTGTATTATAAACCTTTCTTCTAAAAAGTTTAAATTTTTCACTAATTCAATCCCCCTTCTTGGTGAGTAAGGGCCAACAATCAATGTGAATTATGTTTTAGTTATTACTTGCATATAAGTTTTACATTAAAAGTGTTGTTATTATTTACTTGAGTTGTCCTCATTGAAATTTTATGTCAAAATAGCAAATAAGATGAAGTTAGGTAGCTTTTGAGTGTTTTAGGTAGGTAGAAGATTTTAGAGACTTAAGATGTCCATATCCAATTCAAACTAAAAGGGGAACTATTGACTATAAATAGAGATTTTATTGTAATTCTCACTTTGAGCATCAATTGAAGCAACATAAATGGACCTTTCACAAGTTAAAATCAAGGAGAAACCATCCCAATCCCTCTTTCCACCATCTCTCAAACTACCTAAGCTTACAGTTCCACCTGCAACTAAGAGAACCCTCACTCCTAGAGAGGCCACAACTTTTTACACGTATCATAGGGCTTTCCTAGGTGAAAGCAAGCATGTATTCTACCTTAAAGAGATTGTAAAGATGGAGACAAAGAACAAAGCTATTGGAATAAACATAGTGGTGGAAGACTCTTTATGTGAAGATGAGGAAAGAGGAAACATTAAGGTGGAAGACTCTTCATGTGAAGATGAGGAAGGAGGAGAGAAAAAACATGAGGCATTTGTAACCAAGAGAGGTAGAGGGAGATCACTTAAAGCTAATAAGGGAAGGGGAAGGCTAAGGAAAGATTAAAGAAAACTGTTGATGTTCCTAGGTTAAAGATTTAATCCTTTGCATATTGATTTTGAGGTCATAGAACTATGAACTTTCTTTTACTCTTAGTGTGTTTGGTTTAAATTTGAAGTATGGTTATGTTTAATTTAAAATTTAGTGATGTTAATTTTGATTTTTAGATGTTTGTTTAGTGTTTATTGATGTTAATTTGATGTTTTGCATTTGATTTGAGATGGAAATTACATTCTAGAAGACCCAATTTAATGGTTTTTATCATTGTTCATATGTTTAGAATGAGTTTGAAGTTATGTTTCAATAGAGGAATAAAATTCACTAAAATCCAGAATGATTAGCGTTAGGACCTGTCGCACTTGTGATTAAAGTCTCAGGCCATGATAGGTTTGATGGAGCTGAGCCAAGCTAAGTAGTAGGCTATGACTTGCATCGTAGCCTATGACATGGCTCACTCTAGAAAGCCACAAAAGTTGTCATGCTTATGACACATGTCATAAGCTGTGATAGCCTTAAGTTTGGTGCTTTTAAGGGGAAGTTTTTAAGAGAACTAAGTCTAATTTGAATTCCAACAAGTCCCAATTGAAAATAGCCTCCCTCACTATATAAATAGCCCTTTTTATTCCATAATTTCATTCACACATTCACTCAAACACTCAGTCAAAGTTTGAGCTCACTTAAAAGTCTTGTGAGCATTAACTTTTCATCCCCCCTTTTAGTTATTCTCTTAGCTTCTTTTTTGCTTTTTTACTCTTCCAAAACCATGACCACCACACTCTTAAAGTTTCACCATATCAATATGTCATTAAGACCTTCATCATCAAGATAAAAAGGAAAGCAACACTAAAGGGCTCCAAACAATTTGTCATCAAAGTAAAACACTCTCATCCCTATTTTCAATGATGAAGAAGGTGAGAAATTTCTTTCTTTTGACTTTAAGGTGCATGTTGGTTGTAGGTTTATAAATGAACCCACATTAGTGCAATTAGATATTATTTATAAGATAAAAGATGTGTTAGGTAGGTTAGGTTGGGTAAAGTTTGCATTCACGCCACTTCTATCTTATAAAAGGCTCAATCTTAAGTTCTTTTCTATACTTCATTTTGAGAATGATAATGAGTCTACTCTCATTTTTAGACTTGGTAAGGGGCACAAAATTAACCAAAACACCATGGGAGATGCCTTTGGCTTTAATAAAGGGGGCATGTGTGATCAACCTAAAAATTTTAGTGCAAATGCCTTTTTGTATAATATTTTGAGATTTAAAGTTTTAAACTATCATCAAGCCTCTAGTAGAGCAATAAGGCATAGGTGTTTTATGATTCTTCATATGTTTATGACTTTTTTCATCTTTGGGAAGAAAGAATTGGCCAAGCTATCTAAGCAAGAGCTTTTTCTCATGCGGTGTGCACAAAACAAGTTGAAAGTCTCCACTACATACCATCTTTTTCCAAATTTGGTGGGTTTAGCTAAACATCCTAGGTCAGTGGTAGGTTTAAGGCTTATAGTTATGGGTTTGGCTATGCTTTTATGTGAATTTGACCTTAACCAAATTAATGAAGAAGCTTTACCTAGCATGAAGGCTTTAGACCTTCTTAAATTAGAAAAGATGGAAATAATAACATCTATATTTAGGCCACCGAGCCTCTCTAGATTGAAAAAGCTTAGAGGATAGTCAACTGAAAGTTAGAGCAATGGATGACTCATTAAAGGAACAAGAAAGTGAAGATGACATTCCAATTATACCTCATCTCAACATTCTCCCACGTGAAAAGGAACGATTTAGTGAACAACAAGAGGGTCATGGAGCCATGTTCTTTAAAGGTTGGACACCATGGATGTTAAGCTAGTAAGGATGGAGAGGATGCAAAGGCACCAAGATTACAAATTAAGGCAATATCTAGCTAGAGCCAACATTGATTTGCCTTCTACATTGGATTCATCTTGATGCATTTTGTTTGGGAGATGTTTCTTTAGTCATTATTGATGTTGATTTTCTTTTTCTTTATGATGTATTAAACTTTTTTCAATGTTTCAGTGTGTTTTTTTTTTTTTTATGTTTGAGTTATTATTGCTAATGATCTAAGGTGTGTGTGCACTAAGGTTATGTTGTTTATGTTTAGCATGACACTAAAGAACAATGTGATGATGAATTGGAATTAGATTTTCCTTTATATTTTTGTCTTCCTTTTAGTTAGTTATATTTTATTTTTCTTTTATTTTGGATTAGCTACTTGATTTTTCTTGGTTTTCTTTAGTGTTTATGCTAATGTAAGCTAAATACATAAAGAGGACATGGATGTAATCAGCCTTCATTAATATGAAAGGGGAATATTTCTTTCTATATTACCTCTTTTATCTTTTATGCTTCAGGATGCATGTCATTGAGGATAATGCAATATTTAAGTGTTGGGAGAAAGGGAGGGGAGTGATTATAATCTTATGCTTAGACTTATATAGTACTTACGCTTATGGATAAGGCTAAATGGACCTCTTTTTTTTTTTTTTAATGATTTTTGCAAAGATATGTAGCTTTGTTAAGCTTTATTTAGTAATCATTATAAGTTATACAAAAGAGATACCATTCTTAGGATCAATTTGAGATAAATAAATCTTTAGTTAGTTGTTAAATGAGAAGTGTAACTTATGAATTTAGGATAGTTTGACTTTAGTAAGATTGTATTTTGCATGTATGTTGAAATAAGTAATTTGGCCAACTATGAATATATATAATTGCATGAGTTTAAATGAAAAACAAATTGCTATTACGCATTGTTAATTAACAGTGATGAAGTAGTTTGAGAGATATGATTTAGGAATGATCCAAATAAAATGAAAAGACAGAGAAATAACTACTCAATTATTTTTGGGATGTCTAGTAACCAAGGATCTTCATGACAAATATTGATTTTTGCATAAAATAGCAAAATAAAAAAATAAGTATGCAAAGCATTTTAAATGAGGTCATGTGTTGAGTAACCATGTGCATTCATCACCATTGTTTATATTTGTGTAAAAAGGCATATTAAGTCTTTAAGAAAGAAAGAAAAATTAAAAAGTAATGTGCTTAAAAAAAAAGTGAATCCTAATGATCTCATGTGCTTAAAGTTATTCTTCTCATTATTAATTAGTGAAGATAATGGTGATTCAACATGTTTTACATAATGATTATGCCTATTGATGTTCTAGTTAGAAGGATTGTTGAGATATATGTGTATGGCATTGTTGTCTCTAACTTTTCATGAATAAGTGAGTCTACTTTTCAAAACTAAACCAGGTTCGTTTGCTTAAGCAAGTTCTTATTTGGTATATATATTGTAATGCTTGAATGATTGTCATTACATGCATGATAAGGTTAGATGCTTTGTAAAAATTATGAAAGATTTGGCTATCTATTCTCTGTTACTTAGGGACAAGTAATGGTTGAAATATAGCGAAATTTATTAGGCTTAATTAATTCATAGATATTTAATGTAAATTTATGATGAAATTAAGTTATTTTGAATGCATTTATGTTATTTCCCATATTTGGATGCTTTTATAGGTGTTTCAAGTTTGAAGTGAAATTAGACCAAAATAGGCAATGTTGGCAACTTTAGGGACCAAGATGAATATTTTGACTTATAAAGAATCATCTTCTCTGTCGTGGCTATAACTAAAGTCATAGCCTATTATTTTCTTATAAAAGTATATGGACACTCTGTATCATATGTTTTAGCCTACATTTTTAGCTCTTTTAAGTGAATATAAAAGCTTTACTCTTAGAGTTTTTCCCTAAGGAAGGACAAAGGGGTGAAAAAAAGCATTTTGAAGACATAAAAAGGGCATTTTGAAGAAAGAAAACAAGAAGAAACAAGTTTCAATTCAAGATTAAGTGCAAGAGTTCAAGAGATCACTTGATCAAGGAAGAAAAAGAAGAAGAAGAGGAGAATCATTAAACCAGTTGGAGTATTGCAATTTTCCTTCTCTTTATCTTATTTCCTTACTAAAAAATGATGTTTTTACTTTTAGATTTACCTTATTTTATTAGTATGTTAGAATATATCTTTGATCTAATACCATAATGTGGTTATGGAATATGATTGATTGATTTATGATTATAATGATTATATTGGATTTTGTTCATTTGCAAGTGAATATTCTTAAACTTAATGTTTTTGATTGCTTGGCCACCAATTACATTATTGTATTTTGTTTATAGATCGAGAGATTGCAAATTGAAATATACTTAGAATTACTCCTTTTAGGTTAATTAACGAGTAAAGATACCCACTTAACCTATTGCTATCAATTAAAGGATTACTAGATCTAAATGAGTGATTTGTTTCTAGTTCACATCGAGAGGTATGAAATATGATTACAAAGTTAAGTGACTACTTAAGAGAGAGGACTTAATCACTATATAGACAATTAATAGTTCTAATACTTAATCCCACATAGCATTAGCAGATTAATGATTTCATGAATTTCCATTAGCAAGATCAAATGTCTTAGATAGTTTATCATGAGGTTTTTTTTTTCTCAATTGCTTTTTTCTTTTAGCCATTAATTTAGTAGTTTAGTTTATTTTCATTGTAATTGCAATTTTAAATAACATCTCAAGTATTTATTTTCTAGATAAAAATATAATCATCATATTACAATACCTATTACGTTTGTCTTTGTGGGACGATATTAGCACACACTTATGCACTATATTATTTGATCTTTGCACATTTGTAACCTTTGGCAAGTGTTACACATATTGAAGGGGTCAAAGAGAACTTAAAAAGAAAGAATATTAAGCAAGCCTAAGTTTATCCCTTGGCCTATCAAGAAATAGATAATAAAATAAAATAAAATAATAAAAATAATAGTAATAATAATAGTAAAAAGAAATAAAAAAAATTGAAAGCCTACAAGGGAGATACACACTTGAAGTAGCAATAGCCTCCTCGAGAAATACTCACTAGCACCTAGGGCCACCCTATCCAGGCCCACAATAATCTCGTCGATGATCACAAGAGTAGAGTCTTTCCTAGCTAAATCTTCTTAATGAGTGGCAAGACCTAATGGTCGATCTCCCCATCATCTGTTTGGAGCAAAAACTCTCTTATTAAAAATGGCTACTAAGATACAGGCTTAAATAACCCTAATATGGTCCCTCAAGGGGTATAGAGTGAGTAAAAGAGATGTTCATATCTTTTATACTTATAAGGTATATAAGGGTACCTTATTGTATGACAAGTCAAACAACACCATCATCTTTCTAACATGGATGTAATTTAGGCATAGTAGTTAATCTGATTGGCACCCATAATGTGGTAGTTGAGAACGACACCAAACTCCTTAAAACGGAGACAAATCTTTGTATCAATAAACTAGAAAGAGTGGGTAGATGGGTCCCAATATTCACAAATTATCTGCAGAAATTTGATGTTGAGTCAGACATATGAGAGGTTTCGAAGGTTTTGAAACCCACCCATGGAAGATGAGACTAATTTATGGTAAGGAGAGATCTCAAGAATGCCCTATTTATGGTAGGAAACTGAAAAATAGTAAATAAGGGAGAAGAAATTGAGAAAAAGAGGTTTAAAAAGAGGGAGAATGCGAATAATGTTGAACAATTGTGAACAGTGAAGTTGAGTTATATAGACTTGCCTAGAAGTCTGTACAAACAACTCTTGATCTGTACAAATGACTTTGTGGTTTATACACACTACTTTGACTTAAAAAAAATCTATAAAAGAGGTTTCATTTTTACCTTGGTGAATGGCTTGTTTCAAACCTACTTAAAAGAACATACGTATATAGAAGATAAAAAGATTGAAGTACATCCACAGTATAGAGTGCACATAAACTATTCGGAAATGATAATAATACCTATTTAATAAAATTAGGGCATTTAAGCCTAAAATTCCTTAAGTGTCCTAAATATCCAAAAATGAAGGGGTCAAATGTGTCCCATTATTATACTACAATTTGAATAAATGTGCTAAAAGCCTTATGATTTACTATAGTCTAAGTAACAAAAAGGAAACAAGGGTGAGGAGCAGATGTGATAGGCCTAGTCCTCCTCATCCTTAGAAGACCCCTCATAGCTCTTAGATTCCTTTACATCAGATGATTCAAGATTGGTTTGAAGCTCCACTAGATCATCACACACCTCTTGGAGCCCCTGGTCATTTTATCAGATTTCCTTTTATAACAAACATAAGGTTATGGTGGTTAGGACATACACATACTAGGATGTACATAAGCATGCATAAACATTCATATTTTACTTATAGTTTATGTTTAGTGAGTGTTTACGTCAATGAAGCTATTAGGTCAACATGTGCTTAGCTTGGATGTAAGAGGCTTTATACAAGCATAAAGTCAAGAGAAAAGACAATAAGAAATGAAAACATACAAGTATGAAAAGCATAAAAATGCTCATGTGAGTAGCGGCGGTAAGCTCAAAGGTGCACAAGGATTAAGTAAGCTCTAATGCCCTTATGGAACCCATAATGAAGGAATGTTAGGTCTCCATGAGGTTGTCTATGAATAGTACAAACAAGCTCTAAGCTCAATGTGTCAACCATTTATGCTTATTTATGGCTCCTTTCACTAGTGTCGGCTCATAAGGCATCCGCTTCAATGCCATATGTTTCTCTCCTCAGAATGGTCCCCATATGAGCCTCAAACCGAGGGAACCATTCGATGCACAGAGGGGTATAAGGATATCTCTGAGCAAGATCACTTCCATCCATACATTAAACCCCCTATCATCAACTATGAGGTCCTATTTGGATTATCCATCCAAACCATATTGCAATACCTCATCCTTGCGATCCATGCTCCAGAACATGCGTTTGAGAGTATCCTTAGGCACTATATGTCCGTCAAGACCCTCATTCTATAGTAGCATATACTCCCCTTGATACCACTCTTTGATAAAGGGCTCAACCAACAATTAACACTTATAGGAGTGCCTCTCAGCCTTTGCCAGCTTGGGCCTTCATATGTCCTTAGGCCCTTTCCAATGTGGGTAAAGCTGCAAAAGAAAAACTACCACTGTATGTTAATAGGCACATCAATCATAAAAAAATAACATTTTAACCTCTTTACAAGAAAATGTAATTGATCCATCATGAGCCTATTCAAGTGAGCATGTCTGACCTTGAGCGACGTCTCAAAGTGTCAAGCACTGCTCTAATGCTGAAAGTGAAATATAGAAGGAATAAGCAGGAAAAGAAGAAAGAAAGCCGAACTTGAAGAATACATACCTCAAACACCCTCTAGAGTCATCGAGATATGGTAACCTCCAGTAGTAGCAATCTAAAAATTTATAGAGATGGGCCATAATAGTTAAGCCTTAGTTGAAGTGTTATGCCAGCCTAAAGTCTTTAAGCACTGGCAGTAAACATATCTTTGTCGTGTCCCTCTAATTAGAGAATAAAGTCCACATTAGGCTATACAATAGGAAGCATAGCCCCACTTGGTTGATCACCTCAAGAAAATTATGCTCAGTCACTGCGGGAGGCCCCTTTTTTAGGCTCAAGAACTCAAAGGCATTCTTCCTCTTCAGTTGAGGAATGAACCCTAGTAGCCTCATAATATAATAGGTTTGCAACACCTAGTGGTACACGTCGGCATTAGTAGGAAAAGGAACACCTAAACACCTGATCCCCATTAAGTAGATGAAGTTTTCTAGTGTGAACATGATCTCTTTGATGTGAGGAAGATGGAATGTATGTGTTATGTTCATTTAGTGCTCAGCTAATGCCTGCATCATACTGTCACTCCTGAGAGGCTAGGTAGGTAGTGTCGATAAGAACAAAAGGAATTTAGTCTCCTTAATCCTTGCAATCACCTGAGGAGGAAGGCATTGAAACCATGCGCCAATATGCATAACCACCTGGTTACCTTTATTGAAGGTAACATCTCATTGAAAAGAAAGAAAAAAATCAAAGGAAATATAATATCACCAATGAAGTAGATACAATCTATGGTTTGACAAACAAAGTAAACCAAAAAAATGGAGCAGTAAGAAACACAATGATGCATGCAAAAATCACAATTCCATAAAACTTTAGGCATGTAAATTATACATGAAATTTATCCAATAAATTAATTTTTTTGCATTTTGCATTTAAGGATATACAAAAAAACAAGTTGAGTGAGGAAAACATAAAAGATCACAACAATTTGCTAAGTTTTCAAAAAAAAAAAAATCACAATGAAAATCTCAAGGTATGTACTCAATGAAATAAAAATAATTTTTCATGTTAATTGTGAATTTTGTGTGAGCATGTATGAAAATAAAAGCACAAAGCACAGGCAAAGTTGAACGCATATGATAAACATATCAAATTCACAAGCATCGCAGACATTTAGCGATTAAATATCAGATAAAATTTATAAGAAAAATGATTAATAGGGCATTGCAAAATCTCACAAAATCCAAAAGAATAAATTCTCAGATACATAAGCAACCATAAAATTTTGACAAATTCTAATAATTTACAATAATGAAATTTATGAGAGTTTACAAATATGTATTTTGCTAACCTAAATTATTTTATGACTAACATATGCAATTTTGATGTGCGGCAACAAAAATTAGACACAAAGAATTAAAATAAAAAGAATAATCAAGAACATAAAATGGCATAAAAATTAGATAAACAATCAAAGAATTATTTCCAAAATTTTGCTGGTGAATGTCCCACAAGCTAAATTAGTTTTTGGGGACTAACATAATATTTGCATACATATTAGGGTAGTGATAATGTCGAAGATTGGAAAATGTGTTGAAAATCAAAGTTAAATAAATAAATAATAAAAATTAATAAATGGAGGGGACAAATGACTTATTACTTTGAAAGTAGCACCGAAAAGGTAAGAGTTAGGGTTGTAGACCACGTGTGAATCCATGCTCGACTCTAGACCCTTAAACAGGCCATTGGGTGCATGTGCTTGAGCAACGAGACAGATCTGAATTCACAGTGCAACGTTAAGGGATACGAGCTCATTATAGGGAGAATAGTCTCCCACTGAGATGTTAACAATAATGTCGTGTTAGTTTTCCATATAAGCATCATGGTGAGCTATCGAATTTAGTAGCAAAGGGAACCTAAAAGCTAAGTCTAGAGAAACTTGAGAGAGAGAGAGAGATAGAGAGAGAGAGAGACAGAGAGAGACAGAGAGAGAGAAATTGAAGAGAGAGAGAGAAAGTGTGAGAATGAAAAGTCAATAGCAAGTTAGGGGTATTATACTCAAGGTTGTTTATATAGTTAATTAATACCCCTCCATACTTTATAATTTTGATACCCCACTGTGTTTTTGATTAATTATTTGTACAAAGAAGCCCTATTCTTACAAATTTCTAAAACATACCTCAAAAAAAAGAAAAGGGAAGAAAGGAATGGGAAGGAAAGAAAAGGAAAAGTAAAAGGGAAAAAGGAAAAGAAAGAAGAAAAGGCTAAAGAGACAAATGAAATTAGCTCCTAACTAAATCTTGTAAAATGATAGGAATGCCCTTACAACCTTGAAATTGAAACAAAAAAAAAATGAACCAAGTAAACCATGCAAAAGTACTAGGAAAGCTGTCTAAAAAGGTCAAAATGACTGCCAGGATGTCATTTCACCTTTATTACCTGTCTGGGGGCTAGTGAACCATTATTTCTTATCAAGATGATTATCAGAATACAATGTCACCTTTAGTACCTGCTAAGAGGGTTATTAAACCATCATTTCTTGTCAGAATGATTATCAGAATGTAGTGTCACCTTCAGTAATTGTTGTAGGGTTATTGAACCATCATTTCTTGTTAGAATGCAATTTCATTTTCAACACCTACTAGAAGGTTGTTGAACCATTGTTGGCTATCAAAATGACTACTATAACACTCTTTCACATTCAATACCTGCCAAAAGGCTATTGAAGCAATGATTAACCTTAGTACCAGCCAAAAAACTACTAAAGATGAAAGTGAATTCTACCACCTGCTTAAGAGCTAATGAGAGAATGTATTAGACACTAGTACCTACTAAAGAGTTGCTAAGGATCTTGGTACTTACTAGAGAGCTAATAAGGACCTTAGTACCTACTCGAAGAACTACTAAGGGAATTGTATCCTTTCGTATCCTTTATTTTTTATTTACATTTACAACTAATGATTTGTTGTCTTATTCAATGATTATTTCTTGAATGACATTTTCCAAGCCTCACAAAGTAGGGGGCAAACTATGAGCACTAGATTTTGAGTCCTTAGGATGCAAGCCCTATAATGAGAAACTTCTTGAATTATCTCCAAAGAATAAGAGATATATTATATAAGATAAGAGTAAAAGCTTAGAAGAAGCCTTGAATCAAACCCACCTCTTATCAACCTATACTTTGAAAGCCATTTAGGGAGAGCAAGTTATTGGTTGTATGACTAACATAGATGGTTTTACAAGCAACTTCTATGGTCTACACAAACCTCTCTTAAATCCCAATTAAAAGTACATTTTAAACTTTAAAGGTATAAATTTAACCATCCTCTTAACTATACAAATAACTTACAAACCTTATTTTCTAAAAAATTTTATGATCTCATCTATAGGAGGTTTAGGATTGAATTCAATCTAAGCCTTTGATCTCTGATGCACTCTCCTTACCTCTATAAATACTCCTCTTATAGAGAGAGAAAAGGAGGCTTGGAAACTAATAAAACTTTACTAAATTATGATCTCAAACCCTAAAATTACCTTTTTACACATAAAATATGTACCTTAGAACAAAACACCAAGCATTTAAGTTTTTGTAACTTATTTTGCATTATTCCCTAAGCATTTAGAGGATCCTTCAAACATTTTAATGCCTATGAGGGCAAAGAACACAAAAAATGGCATTTAAAGATTAAACTCCCTCTCCCTTTCTTCTTCTTCTATATTTTCCTTTTCTTTTTTTTAGAATTTATAGTTTTAGTGGTTTGTATCTGTGTTTGTACAACCCTTGAAGGGATTGTACAAACCACAAGTTGGTTCGTACAATATCTTTCTACTACTCACAACAGTTTTCTTCTCTATTTTTTTCTTGCTTTATTTTTGGATTTTATGTTTCTTTGGGATTTCTTATGAGCTTTTATAGTAGGAATGGATAGGTTGCAATGCCTATAACCACTATCCTTCTTTTTGGGGAGTGGAGTCGGCACATTGCAGAACCACTATAAAAACTCTATTTTTGAATTGTGTTTATTACTTTTGCATTTGTGTGTTTATGTTCTTATTTACAATCTAATTCACCCCCCTTTTAGGTTGCCTCATATGCCACTCATTCTGATAACTAAGCATTCACCAATAAATTGGCAAGTTTTGAAAGTGCTCTTCCTATCCATCAAACTATCCGCATAATATGCTTTCGAATATCTAAAAAGACTAAAAGATAAAATTTTAAGATAACAAATACCTAAATGTAATGTACCATGCAAAATTTTCAAAATCCATTTAACAGAATGTAAATGTGACTCTTTAAGACAAGATTAGAATCTAGCACATAAGCAAACACTAAATATAACTTGCATCTTAAAGCAGGGAGATAGAGGAGAGAGCTAATCATACCTCTATACTTCTTTTCATCAATAGGCTTACCTGATTCATCCTTGTCTAGCTTAATAGTTGCACTCATTAGGGTCTTTGCTACCTTGCATCCATCCATCACAAACTTTTGAAGTAGTTCCTTTATGTACTTGGCTTGGTTGATAAAGATGCCCTTTTTGGTTTGCTTAATTTGAAGACTAAGAAAGAACTTGAGCTCACCCATCATGCTCATCTCAAATTTCCTAGTCATACACTTAGCAAATTCTTCACAAAGAGTTTCATTAGTTGTACCAAATATAATATCATCAACATATATTTACACAATGAGTGTATCCTTATTGCGCTTTTTCATAAATAATGTGGTGTCAACCTTGCCTTTCTCAAAATCATTTTACAAAAGAAATGAACTAAGTCTTTCATACCAAGCCAAGCTCTTAGAGCTTATTTTAAACCATATAAGGCTTTAGTTAATTTTCAAAATACCATTTAGTTTTAATGGAATACCCAGTTGGAAGAAGTGGGAAATGGATTTAAGGTTTGTTAACACCTGAGCTACTATAAACTCTTGTGTTTTCTATTTCTTTAGTCCTTCTTTTAACCTTGCATTATTAACCTTCGCTCTAAAAATTTAAAATTTCCACCAATT
Organism: Omphalea diandra; assembly: GCA_949677035.1. NCBI lineage: Eukaryota > Viridiplantae > Streptophyta > Magnoliopsida > Malpighiales > Euphorbiaceae > Omphalea > Omphalea diandra. The sequence continues at coordinate 25,719 of CATIWR010288496.1, forward strand.
TAACCCTCCCTTCTTAGTGCACAAGGACTAACAAGTGGTATGAGAGCTATGCCTCAATTCAAGCCTTAATTGTATAAAGAAAGATCATGGCACAAGAAGGAATCTAGACTCATCTCAAACATTTCTTTGATAGATCTGACTATACTCATTGGAAGAATGGGTGGAGGCTTATAGAAAGTCCAATGGTAAGATAAGAGGGCAATGGCTATTATACTAAGCGTAATGTCAAGAAAAGAAATTGGTAAAGTTCAATATTGCCTAATCACACATAAGATATGAAAGGCCATGAAAAACTATAATGAGGGCACAACTCTTATGAAATCTTATAAGTTTGACAAGTATGTGACAAAGTAGGAGCTTTTCATGATGAAAAAGAATGAAAGCATTACCGACATGATAAATATACTTATTTGCATAGTCACAAACATGAAGAAGTTTGAAAGAATTCTTATAAATCATAAGGTAAACACTAAAATACTTAAATCTCTTTCTTTTAAGAAGTTTGGTGCTAAAGTTTGTAGTATATAAAAATTTGATCTAGAAATTGAACAGGTGCAAACATATGTCCTTATTAGCAAGCTACTTACTCATAAGCTAGCCATAAAGAAGGATGAGGAAATAAAGAAATTGAGAAGACAAAGAGAAAAGAATGAAAAAGTATAAAAGAATTGCTTCCAAATCCAAGAAGGACAAGGAAGTGGTAGAAAACACTAGTGATATTGATGAGAAAGAAAAAGAGGAAGAAGAACTTGCAATGCTCTCAAGGAGATCTAAAAGAGCTCGCAGAGAAGAAAAAAGAGAAGGAATCTCAAGAAAACATCATTATCACTCTACTTTAAGGAGAAGAATAATGAGGTAACCCGCTTTGAATGTAGAAATCAAGGTCACATAAAATCTGAATGTCCCAAGCTTAAGAAGAAAAAGAAGTGGAATAAAGAGAAACAAAAAAGAGCTTCAAAGCTATATGGGATGATGATTCAAGTGAGGAAGAAGAGGAAGAAGAAGTTGCAAACTTTTGCTTCATGGCTCAATAGGACGACTCACATGAGGTTCCTATTATTGTGATGAATATGATGTGTTTAAGGATGAAGAATATGAGCTTCTTGAAGCTCTAACCTTGAGATGGGATAAATACAAGTCCCAAATGAAAATTTATTAGAAAAAGTGTTGAAAACTTGAAGGTTTAATGAACTTGTAAATGACTTAAGAAATTCTAATGAAGAACTTAAGAGGTCTTTAGAAAATCTTTCCAAAACTTTATCCTCTCTTGAGTCTTTGAAAAAATAAAATGACACTTTAAAAGCAAAAGTAATTTAGCTTAGAAATTCCATTTTAAAATATCACAAAGGGAAAAAAGCTTTAAATACATTTATTTTATCTTAAAGACCTCCCCTATTGAGACATAGTTTAGGCTTTAATGGAGCCTCTTCATCTGCATCCTCTCCTTCCATTTTCATTAGAGCTTCTGCACCTCAAACTTTTAGTATTAAGGTTATTAGGAAGAAAAGTGCTCTAAGCACTAAGCCCTCTAAGCCTAAGGGCAAAGGGATGGCTTGCAAGGCTCAAAAGCTGAGCCTCAAATAGCTAACCATGCATACATGTATTCTAAAAGGCATGCCTAAACACACACAAAAACTTCTCTTATACTCCTCATCACTCATGCACTTGCATGCATTTACATAACCAAAGTGTGAGAAGGCCTAATACTTATACTAAGGTAATTCATAGAAGAAAGACTTACAAGTCTAATCTTCAATGCCATTCTTGCATGAGATATGGTCACATTAATGTGTTTTGCTACATAAGGAAGGCACACCTCAAGTTAGAAAATCTTTCTAAGCCTAGCCCCTAAAGACCCAAGTATGTTTAGGTATCTAAGCAAAGATGAAATGTTTTTATTTTATAAGAATGCTTAGAAACTACTAAGGAAGACAATGATTAGCATATGGATAATGGGTGCTCAAAGCATATGATAAAAAACAAGAAGTTATTCATAGCCATTAAAGAAAAGAATGGTGACAATATCACATTTGGAAATAATGCCAATGGTAAGGTAATTGGCATTAGAAATATTGATAAGAAAGGTTGCTCTCTTATTGACAATTTTCTTTTAGTTGAAGGAATGAAATATAATTTATTGAGTGTAATTCAATTACATGATAAAGGTAATAAAGCCACTTCTGACCCTAGAGAATGTCATATTACCACTTTGGTGGATAAAAATGTAGTCTTTAGAGGTGAAAAGAGAGGTAATACTTACCTAATTAACTTACACAATTTGGCTAATTAATCCTTTAAGTGCCTTGTTTCTATTAGCAATGAGTCTTGGCTTTGGCATGAAAGCCTTGGTCATGCTAGCATAGAGCTTCTACAACATTTATTAAAAGAAGAGCTAGTAAAAGACTTCATTTATTCTTTTAGGATGGACCATGGAAAATAATTCCAAAATGAATCTTTTGAAAATAATTGGTTGGAGAATGAATTTTCTCATAACTTTTCTACTCCTAGAATACCACAACAAAATGATGTTATAGAGAGTAAAAATAGGACATTGGTAAAGATGGCTAGAACTATGCTTAATGAGTAGTCTTTGCCAAATTATTTTTGGTTTGAATCCATCAATACATCATGTTATATTACAAACCGTGTTTTTTAAAGACCCATTATAAACAAAACCTCATATGAGATATGGAATAGAAGAAAACTCAAGATTTCATACCTTAGAGTAATGGTCACAAATGCCACATCCTAAATACTAAGGACAACCTTAAAAAATTTGCCTAAAAAACCAATAAGTGTATTTTCCTTGGTTTTCCCATCGCTAAAAAAGCCTGTAAGTTCTTTAACAAAAAGTTCATAGTGGGTGAAAAATCTATGAATATTGTACTTAATGAGTCTAGCAAAAATGATCTTAGGAAATGTACTTTTGTTGATGATCTTGTAGTGACTTTGAAAAATTCTTGCTTAACTTCACACCTAAAGGAAATGTGATTCATCTTGAAGATCATGTGTCACCTCAAGAAGTGGAGCAAGCTTAACCCCAACATAAGGAGAACCAAGGTCAAGGACTCCCAAAGGATTGGAGATACTCCAAGGATCATCTAAAGGATCTTATCATTGGTGAGACATCAAAGGGAGTAAGTACTAGAGCTCAATTACATGCTTTGGATAATAATCTAGCTTTTATTTCTCAAATTGAGCTAAAATCAATTGATGAGGCTTTTGATGATGAGAGTTGGGTGATTGCAATGTAAGAGAAACTCATCCAATTTGAGAGAAATTAAGTTTGGGAACTTGTCCCACGGCCTGAGGAACACCCAATTTCAGGTTACAAATGGGTGTTTAGGAAAAAGTTAGATAAGCAAGGTTTCATCATTAGGAACAAAGCTAGATTGGTTGCTAAGGATTACAACCAAGAGGAAGGCATTGATTATGATGAAACATTTGCCCCCTGAAGCAAGATTAGAGGCCATTAAAAATCTTTTAGCATTTGCATGTCACATGAACTTTAAGCTCTTTCAAATGGATGTGAAGAGTGCATTCTTGAATGGCTTGATTAAGTAGGAAGTTTTTATTGAACAACTTCTAGGTTTGAGTCTCGTGATCTCCTAAATCATGTTTCCAAATTAATTAAAGCCTTATATGGTTTTAAGCAAGCTCCTAGAGCTTCGTATGAAAGGCTTAGTTCATTTCTTTTACAAAATGATTTTGAGAAAGAGAAGGTTGATACTACATTCTTTGTGAAAAAAAAATAACAAGGATATACTTATTGTGCAAATTTATGTTGATGATATTATATTTGGTGCTAATAATGAGTCTCTTTGTGAAGAGTTATGATGTAAGCAAAGGAAGCATGCCTAAGGATCACTTTAAACCCAAGGTCCAATGACAAGATGAAGGTTAAAAGGTTTAAATAACATATTGGAGACTTTGTTCAAAACACATAGACTTGGCCTAATTAAAGAATAAAGTAAGATGGAGCATTCAACCTAAGCTTGTCCACTTGAGGTATTTAGGGGTTTTATTAATGGGCCTTATCCAAGCCAAAACAAGGCCTAAGTAAATGTAATTTCAGTTCAAAATACTTCTAATTGGCCTCTACTGAAATGTCTAACAAATCTAGCCCAAGTTGAAAATTTGAGTTTATGATAAGATTTGTTAGGACAAGACAAGTTTAACTAGTTAAACTAGTTAGCTTGTGTCTTAAAGACAAACTTTTGTCTGAAGAAAAACATGTCTTAAATTCGGTCGTAGCATGTTCTAAGACAAGGTAAGTTTAAGAAAGTTATTTTAAGACAAAACTTAGTCATCTTAAGACAAGACATGGGATTTTTAGACAAGGCTTATCTTTTAAGTATCTCTTTCGAGATTGGCAAGATTTTTCAAGATCGATTTAAGATTCATCAAGATTTGTAAGATTCTCTAAATATGCTCCAAGATTTGCAAGGACTATCAACATTAGCTCTCATTGGCTGGATTCTTTTCTAGTCTAATTAGGACTCTTTAATTAGTTATTTTATCTAGTAAAAAACCTTAAATAAAGGAGTTTAGTCTTTAAAGTAAGTATGTTCAAATCTTATAGGCCTATAGTATTCTTTCTTTAGTTGTTTAGTTTTAATTATCTAGTTTGTCCAAAAAGGATTAGGAATGCTTATGTATTCGGTCAAGGCATGTTTGATAGACCAAGAGTAGTCTTTTAAGGTTATTTTTAGGGTTTTCTTTAAGGCTTGTAAGTGTATTTAAACCCTTCACAGTCGACATTAAGAAATAAGCAGACCATATTTTTTCTAATAGCTTTTTGTAAAAATTGTTTTCTCTTTTTGAGTTCTTTATAGGACTTGGTGAGATTGTTCAGTGAAGGCTTAGTAATTTTACAAATCAGTTTATTCTAATTTCTAAATTGCTTAGTTAGTTTAAGGATTTGAATTAACGAACTTTAAATCTTTATAACTAAGGTTGCTAGAAATAAGTTTTTTAGAGGTTGAGTTGGGGTTCAAAGATTAAAGCTTGTTCTTGATTCTTGATCATCTTAGGAATTCATAAACCATATTATACAAATTAGGTGATTCATAATCTAGTTTGTAAAAGTTTGCTAAGTATATGACTAGGGAATTTGAGATGAGCATGATGGGTGAGCTCAAGTTCTTTCTTGGTCTTCAAATTAAGCAAACCAAAGAGGGCATCTTTATCAACCAACCTAAGTACATAAAAGAACTACTCAAAAGGTTTGGCATAGATGGATGCAAAATAGCTAAGACCCTAATGGGTACATCAATAATGCTAGACAAAGATGAATCGGGAAAGCATATTGATGAAAAGAAGTATAGAGGTATGATTGGTTCACTTTTCTATCTTGTCACTTCTAGACCAAATATTATGTTTAGTGTTTGCTTATGTGCTAGGTTTCAATCTTATCCTAAGGAATCACATTTTCATGCCATTAAAAGAATTTTGAAATATTTGCATGGTACATTGCATTTAGGTCTTGGTATCATAGAAACTCTTATTTTAGCCTTCATGGATATTCAAATGCAGATTATCCTGGTAGTTTGATTAGAAAGGAAAAGCACTTTCGAAACTTTCCAATTTATAGGTGAATATTTATTTTCTTAGTTTAGAAAGAAGTTTTGATTACCTTATCCACTGTCAAAGCGAATATATGGTAGTGAGTTATTATTGCACTCAAGTTCTTTAGATGAAACAACAACTCAAGGATTATGGCAAAGATGTTGATCACATTACCACCAAATATGAAAACACAAATGCAATAATATTTCTAAAAATCTTATCCAACATTCAAGAAGCAAGTATATTGACATTAGACATCATTTTATTAGAAATCATGTCTAAAGTGGTAATGTAGTGCTTGAGTTTATTGACACCAATCACCAAGAAGGAACATGGGATGCTTGATGGGAGCTCTTTAAGGTGAAAATAAATATCCTTATATGCATATGATATTGGCCAATAACATGTTTAATATGTTTAATCCTTGACTCTTGTATTTATTGTGTTTGATGAGTTGAATGAATCAATTCAATAAGCATTTTAGCTTCACTATGCTTAATTGCAAAGATTGCTCATCAAAATATAAAATTGACCACAGTAGTATTGGGCTATATGCTTAAAATTTGATTTCAATAAAGTTTTTCAAACTAGCTTCTAATTTATGATAGAGAATGTGGTTGGCAATTGTTACTTACAAACCCTCTTCATAGTTTTTACTCTTGTTAATTCGTGCTCGCGACCTGAAGATCACCCTCATGAATTTTTTAAAATCAAAAGTCATGACCATTATCCTCTCTCATTTCCAATAATTTTTTATCTTTTACTCAAAAAATTCATAATTCGTAGTCACGACAAGCAAGTAGCGACTGTGAATTATCTGTAACCACTAGGGCAATAACCATTTGGTTAACAAACGATGTATCTTGTCTTTTAATACACCTCTAGCCATTTTTTTGACTGTTTCCTATCCCTTTAAAGCTTATTTATACCCCTCTAACACCCCTTCATTCTCTTTTTACTCTTTCTTTCATCATTCTTCTTCCATCTCTTAAAGTTTTCCCTCACCAAAACTATTTCTCTTCTACTTTTCTCTCTCCATGGCACTTAAAAGGCTTATAAGATCTGAAAAAGGAAAAAGTATTACCTAACCTCAAGGACCTCCTCCTCTTCATCTCATGAAGGGAATCATCAAAGAAGAAAATGAGAGGTACAAAGCAAATACTAAGAAAATCATTCATCCCAATAAAATTCCTTCCACCTTTCTTTTCATGTCTTTTAGATTAGACATAGAAGTCAAGGCATTCCTATCCAATCTAAGATGGAATGAATTTTATCTTTAAAGATGAACTAAAATATAAAGAGATCGCTAATGAGTTCATGTGCATTGTGATCCTTAGTCGAAAAGTGGAATCAAAAGCCAGTATATATAGTATTCTCTTTAAGGGTTTTGGGATGAATACTTCATAACCTTTGACAAATTTGTGCTCTCTTTAACCTTCAAATAGGAGAGGGTATTCCTTTTAATATTTCCTCTCTATACCTCATCTACTCTAAGTTTTGGTCTATAACTATAGAGAGCAAACATGATCTAAAAAGTTCTTTAGCCAAAAATATCAAATCCCTAACCAATTGACTTTTTCATAGGATCATCACCTTTTTCATCAATGCTAGGGCTGATGAAAATGAAAAAAGGGTATAAAAAAGACCTAGCTTTTTTATTTTTTGTTTATAAAAAACTAACCAACCCAATCTAGGAGATACCATATGGACCAATTGATCCACATGAGTACCAAGCCTAAAAGCCAATTGCTCATTCCCTTTCATATTATTGTTATTTATTGGTTTATGGGGACCTTAGATGATGAAAAGGAAACACTTCTTACCAAAAAATATCTTTCTAACTTAAATTTTCTTGATTTGACTTACCTCATCAATGCTAAAGTCATCAATCCCAACACATATGAATATATCTTAGGTTCCTGTAGGGCTAAGAAATAAGAGACCTCTTAAGCCTCTAGAAGCAAAAGGTTAGTAATTAAATAAGGCATAAGAAGAGATTCCACCATCACAAGTTCCTAAAGAAAAAGCCCAAACCAAAATTGCCGATATTTTCCCCTTCTCCACCAATAAGAAGTTGGATAAGGTCATGAGAATGATCAAAAGGCACTTTCAACACCTTTACCATCTTTATAATGACCTTGTGGACCTCTAAGAGAAGGTTGGACCCACTCATTGCCATCTTCTAGATTTTGAAGATATGGAGGATACACAAAATGAGAAGGAATCCTAAAAAGAAGAAAAGACTACTAAAAATCAAGGGAATGATGACCAAGTGGTTGAATATAGTGAATCTTCACTAACTTTTTAAAATTTTATATGTCTTTTCCTTCTATTTTTCATCTTCACTTTCTTCTCTTTTTCTTTATTTTCTATTTTTTTAATTGTTTATAACCTACTAATATTGTGTGATCAAACATCTTTGTATGTTTGTAAGTGTTTATGTAATAGTTTTATGATTTACTATTAATAAAAGTACTATTTGTGTTCTACTCTAATTCTCAACTGATTACACTTACAGTTGTAATTGTGATTGTAATTATATTTGTGTTGAAATGTAATTATGCTTGTACTGTTTATCTTTTCTCTCATTTCCCTTTTAAATTTCCTCTCTTTTGATCTTGACAAAGGGGGAGAGAAACATGATTTTACATGCAACAGAATAAACAATTAACTTGTTAGAAACATTAACTTGTTGAGGGGTGTATTTCATTTTCATTAACTTTAGCTTCACAATGAAGTTTCAAATCCTTAATACACTTAGTTAATTCTTTATCCTTTGCATACTTAATCTAAATTGTCAAAATAAAAAAAGGGAAATTGTTGGACTAGATTGGTCAAACCTAAGTCAAAACTCTCTTTTAATCTTGACAACATGGATTTAAAAGGTACTAATATCAATCTTAACTATTGTTCTTGAAAAAATTTAGTAAGGGCCAAATTAAAAGTTGAATGAAAGTAAGTAACACAAAGTGAGACAAATGTATCCTAAATTAGGATCGTGAACGCAAAGTCACAACCACTATCTTAAGGTTGTTGGTGTCCATTTTTTGGACAGAATGTTTTGAGGTGAGTTTCATGGTGATGGTCGTGACAGCAATCTTCAAATCTCCTTACAAAGACTCTAGAGCACTAATTAATCAATGTCATGTGTCAAAGGTATCCGTTAGAAATTCAAACATCACGACAACAAATCCTTAGTAATAACCATGATTTCTTATAAGCAAAACCTCCATTGATTCATGATGGAAGTCATAACCAACCACACAACTCATAATTGCGACCTTGAACAACCTCTAAATGGATCAAATGACTACATTTTTAGATGAGCCAATGGTGGAATGCCATTTGTACTAGCCGTTAGACACAGTTGGAATTCATAATCGCGAATGAGCAAATTTTAGGGCAACATTGAATATTGTGACTATGACATAGGATCTCGACCGTGACTTTTACTTTTAAGATATAGAGATAGTTTTGAGAACATTGTCTCTTTGGTGGAAGAAACCCATAAATACTCCACTAAATAGATATAAATGCAAAAGAATAACATATACTAAGGCCAAACTCTTACAAATTTATTTCTCAACTCTCTCTCTCTTATTTACTCTTTATATTTAAGTTGTATAAAGTTTAGTATGAGCTTTAAACACCTTTTTAGATTGGGTTTGAGAATGAGCCAATAGAAAACTCTTACATAGGTTTGAGTGTTAGCCTTGGGAAACACTTATAAGGTTGTGTATGAGCCTTTATAAAACACAAAATTGTAAAGTTAGGTGTAAGCTTGAGAAACACTATTTAGTTATAATGGAATACCCAATTTAAAAAATTAGGAAGAAGATGTAGGGTTTGTTAACACCTAAACCACTATAAACTCTTATTTTTTCTATTTCTCTACACCTTCTAACCTTGCATTATTAACCTTCCCTTTAAAAATTTAAATTTCCTACCAATTTAACCCTTCCTTTTAGTGCACAAGGGCTATCAATCTTCATCCTTAAACATATCATATTCATCACAAGAATGAGAATAAGTACTTGCCTCATATGAGTTGTCCTCTTAAGCCATATAGCGGAAATTTGCAACCTCTCCTTCGTCATCTTCCTCACTTGAATCATCATCCCAGGTAGCCTTGAAACTCTTTTTTTTCTCCTTATCCCACTTTTTCTTGTTTTTAAGCTTGGGACATTTAGATTTTATGTGACCTTGTTTCCCACATTCATAGTAAGTTACTTCATTCTTCTTCTCTTTGAAGTATGGTAATGATGAAATTTTCTTGAGGTTTCTTCTTTCTTTTCTTCTCTTAATGAGCTCTTTAGACCTCATTAAGATAATTGTGAGTTCTTCTTCCTCTTTTTCACTATCATCACTATCATTAGTATTGTCTTCCACTTTCTTGTCCTTCCTAGATTTAAGAGTAATGATTTTATTTTCTCCTTTCTCATTTTTGTCTCCTTGTCCTATTAACTTCTTCATCTCCCTACCTTTCTATATGCCTAGCTCATGAGTGAGTAGCTTGCTAATAAGGACATCCATTTTCACTTTCCAATCTCCGAATTAGATTTTTGAATACTACAAACTCCATCCCCAAACTTCTCAAGAGGAAGGGATTTGAGTATTTTAGTGTTTACCTCATGACCTATAAGGATTCTTCCAAACTTCTTTGTGTTTGTGACAATGGAAAGGAGTCTATTTGTCATGTTAGTGATGCTTTTATTTTTCTTTATGATGAAGAGCTCCCACTCTATCACATGCATCTCTAATCTACTAAATTTCACAAAAGTTATGCCCTTATGCTAGTTTTTCAAGGCCTTGTATATTCTATGTATAGTTTGGCAATGTTGAACTCTATTAATCTTTTTTCTTGATATTGAACTTAGTAGAATTGCCATTACCCTTTTATGTTTGCCATTGGATTTTCAATGAGCTTCTACCCATTCTTTCCTTGAAATGAACTCTTCAGTGTAATCCACCAACTTAGTTTGTAACTTCCATTCTTTTGCTACAATGTTCCATAAGTCCACCACATCACTATCTAGGTAGATCTCCATTGTATACTTTTAATGAGTATAGTCAAATCCACCAAAGAAAGTTTTAAGATGAGTATGGATTCCTTCTTGTGCCATGATCTTTCCTCACACAATTAAGGCTTCAATTGAAGTTTTGATCTAATACCACTTGTTAGCCATTGTGCACTAAGAAGGGAATTTGAATTGGTGGGCAATTTAAATTTTTAAAGGGAAGGTTTATAATGAAATTTTAAAAGGAGTATAAGAATATAATACATAAGATTTATAGTGGTTCGGGTGTTAACAAACCCTACATTCACTCCCCAATTCTTTCAATTAGATATTCCACTAAAACTAAATGGTGTTTTACAAGTTCACACCTATTTTTGTTTTGCAAAGGCTTACAAGAAACCTCAGAAGTGTTTTCCAAGGCTAACGTTTTAACTTATACAAGAGTTTTCTATTGGCCCACTCTCAAACCTAATCCTAAAAGGTGTTTAAAGCTTACACCAAACTTTGTACAACTCAAATATAAAGAGTAAATAGGAAAGAGAGTTGAGAAATAAATTTGTAAGAGTTTAGCCTTAGTAAATGCTATTCTCTTGCATTTTATGTCCATTTAGTGGAGTATTTATAGGTTACTCCCACCAAAGAGACATTAGAGACAACATTAACTTCATAGCTTAAAAGTTAGTGGCAAAATCCTACATTTAATACTTGTCAAATAAAAGTTGCATTCAAGACAGACTAATCGCAATCACAATTCAGGTTTCGTATTGGATTTTACTTATTTGTGGTCGAGATCTTCAAGGTACACATGGCATTTCAACATTGGCTCATCAAAAAAATGTAATTGTTGGATCCCTTTTGGTGTAATTAAAGATCACAAGCGTTATAAGAGGGTTACGAGCATTAACATGGTCACACTAGCGAACTTGGACGTTATTACCCATCGTAAAATCAACTAGAGAATTGGAGAAGTGAAGCTAGGCAAGTCGCAATCGATACAAGATAGATCGTCATCGCGATTGTTGGATTTTCAATAAGTCATGTGACACATGGCTTAGCCATACTGAAAGCTTGAATCTGTCATGGTCATTTAAAGGTAGCGGTTGTGAAAGTTACTATGATTAAGAATCCAAACTAAACTATCCAAATGGTGCCAAGCTTTACTTTGAGTAGTGGTTGCTATTTAATTTATATCGATCTCGATTTACATACCAATTTGGATTCTCATCTCCATTCAACTTTTAACAAAAATATAGCTTTGTTACTGCATGCACAACACTTAGATAAGATGTTAGAACCTTTTAATCTATGTTGTTAAGATCAAAAGAGAAGTTTGACATAAGTTTGACCAACCTAGTTCAACATTACTAAGCAAGTGCATGTTTCTTTTTCTATGGCCAAATATGTTGATGGAGTTTTATATGATGTGATGCCTATGCAAACTAGTTATATCCTTTTGTTCATGGAAATTCTATCAAAGGGCTATGCATGATGGTTTGACTAACATGTATGAGTTTGACATGAATGGAAAGCATATTATTTTATCTCTTTTATCTTTAAAAGAAATTTAAGAAGATCAAAAAATAATAAAAGAGAGGAAACATGCACATATGTGTGAAAAAGAATTACATAAATAATGTGAAAAAAAATTACATACATAATAAAAAAAAAAGAGTTGTAAGAAAGCCCATAAGAGATGTGAGGTTATAGAAGGAAAAAGGAGAGATTAGAGAGGATGCATAAAAGAAAAGAGAAGCACATGTAAAAGGAGAGCTTGAGGGAAAAAAGGAATATGTAAGCCTTTATGTGAAAGAGAGTGATGTGAGAAAAACTTATTTTTCCCAAACATCCATGACTATGCTTTTGTTTAAAGGGGCATATTCTGCTACTAATGACTTATATGATTTTTTGTATAATATTTTTATGTCTCGTTTGAATGGGTGTGAAGAATTGTCTTCTAAGGAGAAGCCAAGAGGATTACCTCCTTAATAAGAGATGAGCATCAAGTAGACTTCATTATTAATTCCTTGGCTATTCATGAAGGGGAAAGTGCAATAATAAAAAAAAAAAAAAAAAAGTGAGATTGAAAAAGCATTATTTTCTCTCAAGCCAATAATTGTACCTTTGTACAATGAGGCTTATGATTCTTCTAACAAACTTGACATTTCTTTGTCAAGTTTTTTTGTTTCCTTTTTGTAAATTTTGATGATTTAGTGTTCATTCATACTAAATGAAAGAAGTTTCTCTACATTTTCTATTCCACTAATGAAATTTTTTTATCTATATAAGAGAACTTCAAAGGATATGTGCAACTTCCGTTTGACCCTGACGAACAGATTTAGAATTACATAGTAAGTATAGTATTAGAGTCATTTTTATTATTTCTTATCTTTATCTTAGTTTTAATGTTGGTTAAGATTTGAGGATGAATCTTCATGAGGAAGAAGGGTATAATTTAAAAAAGCATTGGAAGCTTTTGTAGAAGAAAAAAAAAATCAAGCTTAGGATGGATATTCAAGGCAAGCATGTGCAAGGACCAATTAGTGGATCTTCTTCTCCTAGGAAAAATCAAGCTTTATGTATTTTAATTTCATGTGTGAAACTTCACAAAATCTATAATTCAAACTCATCAATTGAAACAATTTGTACAAAAAATTATCTAGAAGATTCTGAAAGGTTCCAAGTGTTAGTTATGTGCCCTAAGTTAATTATTGTAATGGATATTTTCTTAATATTGTCATGGTTGCATTTTTATTAAATATCTCTTCTATATTTTGTTTAAGGCTAAAGTATAAATTCAATGAATACTTAATTCTACCTAATGTCATCAAGTATGTGACTTGATAGTAAAACCCTTAGGTATAAAAAATTTTATTATAAATTATCTCTAGTCAATCATTATTATTGAAATAAATATGAATGAAGACTAGTATGTGTTTTGATTAATGACTATATTTTATTGGTCATAAATATGAGATATTAAGTCAAAAACATAGATATATATTTAAGAAACATTGTGCTGGACCAACCCGCTATGAGAACTTTATATGGATAAATTGTTATAAATGATTTTTATGTAATAGTATTAACTTAATCCTTTAACTTGAAAATCACCATGGATTTCAATATAATGAACTTCATATTTTGATACAGTCTAATATTATCTTTAACATGATGATCATACAAACTGATATTGGACATGGAGTAAATCATATAAAAGAATATAAGTGATTGAAAAGGAATTTATCCCTTATGTATTTGTAAGAAATATATCTTTAGGCCTTCAATAATTTAGATTGAAAAAATTGCATGGTCATGTAGAAATGAATTGATAAAGGTTATCAATGTCATTTTATATCAGTCTATTTTTAGATCGAGAAATAATTGAACTGTATAAGGATGACATGATTCATGCCTTATATTCAATTAAGAAATATTATGCCAAAAGTATTATAATACTATTTGTAAAATAGGTTTGGTCGGATTATTAATCTTTACATAATTTAGGTAATCATAATGTTTTGGTAGAGGCCACTTATAACTCGTGAGCTAGAAATAGGTTTTGGGTCACTACCAATATTATGTAAACCTATAATGCTGCACACTTAAAATAGGCCCAAAAACAAAATTATGTTTATTGCTCTCTTTGGATATATATTAAGATAATTAGAGATATTATCTTGATATCGAGATATCCTTTTCATTTTAAAAGTTAAAACAAATTAGGATATCTAGTTATCTACATCTCTTAAGATGCTAAGTTGGCATATATATCTAAATAGCTAAGATATATTAATGCTAAGGTTTTCTAAATATAGATAGAACAGTCATGTTAACTTCAAAAAACGTTTAGAGAGAGTGTGTCTGTAAAAGGACCTTTGTGCTAGCATACCCTTTTTTTTTGGAGAGCCTTCGTATGGATACCCATAAAGGGCATTCATCATTTTGGTAGCACTTGAATATGATGATTTACACTCCAAGCTCGAAGTAGGGTGTTATCGGTATAAATCCTTTCTCTACGTTCTAATAGTCTTGCCACATTTTGCATGCTTTGGTAGGATTTCACATCTTTTTCATTAATTTATTTGAATCACATGGATCCTATAAGAGTTTTAAATGTTTAATTTTTTTATTTATTTTTTTTTTTTGTGCTTCTTTTTCAAAACCCAACACTAAGGAGATTCTTGAAAGTTCCAAAATGATTACTGGGAAGCTTCCAACAACAAGAGTGGCGTGCAAAGCATCGTAATGAAGAGAGGAAAAGGTGGGCGACCAAAGCTAAATATATGAGGTCAAAAGGTCCAAGGATAAGGTCAACAAAGTCAAGCCAAGTCAAAGTATAAGATCTTTAAAGATTTGCTTAGTTAGCATTATTTTTCTTCCTCTTTTATCATTGGTCGAATATGACTTTCACATTAGTTTAGAATTTCAAATGTTTCTAAAATAGGAGAATTTGTTTCATGATTAGGATTATTAATTAGTGTCTTAGATGGCCTAGACTACTATTTGGATTAATTATACTAAGGATATTCTTTTCCTTCTTCTTTTAAAATTAGGATTATTTGAAGTCTTATGATGCCTATTTAGGGTCCCAAATCCGCCACCCATGAATAGTAGACTATTGATTCCAACTATTTGTGAGATTGTTCTCTTCTTTGATTCTTGAAAGAACTTGGTGATGTTATTAAGTGAGGGCTTGGTAACTTTGCAAACTTAGTTTAATTCTAAGCTTAAAATTGACATAGTTGATCTTAGGTTTGCAACTTAAACAACTCTTAATTCTTTATAACTTATGTTGCTAGATACAAGTTATCTAGAGGTCAAATTGGAAGTTAAAATTTCTTTGTTCTTGATAGGTCCTAGGACAGAGGTATTAACATTGCATATAGGTTTGGGATAAGTTAACCATGTTCATATAACGATATATCTTTTAGGTATGGTAGGAAACAACAAATTTTTTTCTTTAAGCCTTCAAGTTTCATTTGTAATTCTAAGCTAAAATTTTCTTATTTCTATGTGATGTTAAGCTTTTGAGATGATATATGTAAAAGAAGTACTAGGATTAATAAGTTCAAATCCTAGCATTATAAGTGAGAATGAACATAAAAATAGTCAAGCGAAAAAATATTTAGCATAAACTGAACGTTGAGTTTTACAAGCAACTCATTAGTATTGGACTTATTTTTATGATTGTGAGATTATGATTTGAATCATAGTTACAGCTAAATTAACCGTAAAAAATAATTGAATATGAAAATTGATAGATTTTTTCAAAGTTGTTTGAATTTATCATGAACACCAATAACTATATATAAGTAATCTACTTTCTTCTCTTTTTTTCATGGAAAGTGATCATCTTAACAACAATGGTACAAATCCATCCATGAAGGAGGAAAACGTAGAGAGAGAAAGAGAAAGAGAAAGAACAAGAATACGAGACAATACCAGCACTCACTATAACATGAACAATAATATGCTAAAGTTATTATTTAGAAGGAAAAAGGTTGAAATATACTGCATTTGCTAAAAATCCACAAGATAGCTAGATGTGAACTTGAACGTTAGCCAGCTGACAAAAATTCATTGGTGTCATGTACTTGGAGTCTCCAGCATAAAGGTAGTCAGCTAACTAAGAAGCAGCTTGAGATGGATGATATAAGTCCCAAAACAATTATTCACTTCGATTCGTGCATAAATTTGGCCTTAGAAGATCAAAACATGGCAGTACGCCATTGTAATTTTCCATTTCCGCAACAGGCTGTCTTCACTGCCGTGAAGCCTAAAATATGTGTTCACAAATTAGTAGCTACTTTTGGGGCTAGTTAATTGTAGCTATTTTTTCATTTTCTATTACTTTTAATTTTTCACCAAAGCAAATATAAATTTATAAATCTATAATTAATGTTAGTCTAAGAAAACATAAAGTCCAAATATAAGTAGTAATTTCTGATTTTACCAACAAGGACGCAATATATAAAAATACTAATTTTCTATTATTGTAATGAAACCAATTTAGCATGTTCAATTGAATTCAGTTTTTAGCCCAAATTTAAGCATTGAACGGGTCACTATTAATTTTCTATACGTTAGTAATTCAATTATCGAATGCCTACTTTATAATACAAAAAATCAATAATTCAAATCCTAATAATTATGTCCTCTAAAATTTTTTATATACTAATAAAAAAACTCTTTAAAGTTAATTTTAGAATTGAAATTTGAAATCTATAATTCTTGAATTTGTTTTTCATAATATAGAAATGCACAATTTATTGTGTTTATGCATATTAAATCAATAAAATGTAATTGCATTTATGGAAATAAAGGAATTGATTTCATAAAATTTCACCTATTATCAATGTATTCAAAGATCTTATCTTAAGAAGATTCTATTGAGTAACAATTTTGAAAAATGAGGCTATCTTTTATTTTATTTTTTTTCAAACTAAATGGTGGATTTTATCCAAAAGTCGAGGTTCCTTTAGAATCTCTCATTGACATCCCTCAACATACCAAAACAAAATACAATTCATTATCCAATTATATATATATATATATATATA
>CATIWR010288500.1:0-56695 GCA_949677035.1 Omphalea diandra
GAGCCAACGAAGCAAAGGGGCAACCCTTTGCGTCATGATTACATTTGTTATTTGGGTAGAGAGTTTGTTTTAATGGGGTGGGAGCACGTGTTAGAGTTTGTGGAGAAAAGTTTCTTTTCTTCTTTCTTTTTTCTTTACACTTTGCATTTATTCATTGATGTTTCTCGTCTAAACAACAACGTACCATCCCATACAAATAACAAAATTATAATTTTCTTTAAATATAAGGTGTATATAAAGGCCAATTATTTTTTGACATGCGGCAAAGAGGTGAACCCCTCATTAGAACTGTTTATGAGATGGTATGTTCATAGCATTATAAAATTTCAATTGCATTTTCAGTTCATGAATTATTCTGATATATAACAGTTTTGGTCCTTCAAACTTGTCATGATGTAATTCAGTACTGCTATTTTTGGAACAGTAAATATGAAGGCAAACTTTAAAATAATGATTTGTTATTAGCTGTGGGGAACCTTTTTCACTATTATGTATCACTCTTATTCTTTGCGTTTTGGATTTCACTAGCAATCAGAAAGTGTTTGAGATCCATTTTCGTTTGCAATTTCTGTTTCAGCATGGTTCAATTTTCACTCGAATTAGTGCTTAGCAGCCACTAGGCAATAACAATGTTCCATCAATTGTTCTGTTGACGATGGCAGTGATTATGTGGTAGTTCTGCGCAACTCTGGCGGCGGTGGCGAATGGTGGAGGAATTGATTATAACTTACAGGAATAATCTATCTAAACTCACTTGAATTTTTATTTGTTTTTGTTCTAAAATCCTTAAACTCTAAAATATTACTCCCAATTTTCTCAATTGTTGGTGTTTGTTGTTCCCACCTTTTTTTTTTGACAGATTGTAAACAGTATTAAAAAACATCATTTGGTAATAAAATTATTGGATAAAAGATCAATTGAATTCTTAAACTTGCTCAAAATTTTAAATAAGTCTAAATTAATTTTCTTAACCTATTTTGGCCTAAATAGTACACATCTTATAAATTAGGTTCAATTAAATCATAACTATAACAAGATAATTAAAGTTTATTTTATCGTTATATAAATGATAAAAATAAAAAATAAAAATACTTACCGCCTAAATTATAACTAAAAAAAAGCTGTCTATTTTGTTCATTAATATCATAATTGATCATAATTTATAAATAAAGAAATATAAATTTCTCTTTAAGAAAATATATTTTAATTAACATAGGCTCATGCATCCAACAATAAAGAAAAAAAATAAAAACTCAAATATAACAAGTTAAACAGATACTCATTGATCAACAAGAGCTTTAAATTAAAATTTGGATGTTTAGATTAATAGCAACCACAACAATACTATTAAAGTATTAAATAATCAGTTAACAATTTGAATCAATAATAATAATAAAAATGTTTTCTCTAAAAAAATTAAAAATTTAAGTGACATGAAATTGAAGTAATAAAGTAAAAAAGGTAAACAAGTAGTTGAAGTAAATATGAAATTACTTTATCAGAAATCGAGATCGTATGATTGTGTATAATTAATATAGAACAAATAAGTATAGTAAAAAAAATATATGAATTTTTTGTTAAATAAATAAAAATTCTTCTTATAACTATATTAATTAACAAAACTATTAAAAAATAGACCATTTATTTCATTTTTCATTATCATATTATTTATTATTTTTGAATTTTTTTTATTTCCTTAGAAATTAAGGTTAATTATACTATTAAATAAAAAGAGATAATTAGCTTTTAGCCATAATTTAAGTAGTTAATGTTTTTATTTTTTATCATTTGTAAAATGAGAAAAATAAAATTTTCTTATAATTAGAATTTAATTGAGTCAAAATTTACAAGATTTATATTAATTAGGTTAAAATAGAGTAAAAAAAAAGTTAGCATGAAGTTATTTAAATTTTTGGTGTAAATTTGAGATTCAATTGATCTTTTATTTTATGAGTATATTATCCAATTGACCATTTCATTAACATTATTAATAAATCTGTTAAACAAATGGATTTGGATAATAAATATAAATAATTGAAAGGACTGAAAATTACATTTTAAATTTAAAGAATTTTAAAGTAAAACACCTAAAAAAAAATCGGTGAATCACTTATGAGTAGTTGATGGCCATGGAACATATATATACATTCACTTGAAGTGGGTAGTGGGGGGGGGGGGAGGTTGGAATATTTAAGTTTGATGGACCATACATTCACTTTCTTGTGTTCTCCAGTTTATTTATTTTTTATTAATCAATAATCATAGGTCTATTCCCCACCAACCCCCAAAATACCTAGTAGATTTCCTAATTATTATAGCCATATATAATACTAATAAACATCAATTTTCATTTTTTAATGAAGCTACAGGTTCCTTTACTTTGAGCAAATAACTGTAATCAAAGCCAACGCTTAATTAATTAATTGATCAATTTGCTTTCTCATAATAAAAAAAATTTTGCAAAAAGGAGAATTTTGGTGTTTTGGCAAGCTGTTCCATCAGTGATTGTGATGTTTACGTTTTTTTAGCACCAAACCTTGTTTTTTAATTTCATGGGTTTGTTTAAACAGCTATAATCATGCTTCTTATTGTTAATTTAATTGTTAATGGGCCAATGTCCAATTAACTTTGAGACATCCAATTTGTAAATGAGAAGTTTGAATTCACAATCTCACAATTTCAGTATCAAATAAACAAATATTAATATTTTTAAATATTTTAATTATTGATTATGATACAACAATATATATATATATTAGTTTTGAAGATCAATTTAATATTAATAATAATTTCATGTGTTTGCTTCAAAGACTTGTGGTGCCAGAATTTTCCAGAGTCGGTATCAATACAAAGGGATGGCTTTTTTTTGCATCATCTATTGTCAAACCTAAGATTTGTGAGAAAGACACTAGAGACAGCGTGACAGATTCATTTTTCATGTGGTGCATGATGCAGACAACGACTGATCGATTGCTTTTAAATGTCTACCCTTCTATGGTGCTACTGTATTACTATTCATGAAAGCTTCTCGAGCTTGGGTTATAAGTTTGGTGGGTTCCAGGCACGTTGTATCATGTGGTCAGTAGCTACCAAACTACAGGGGTGGTAGTAGAATTGAGTATCGGATTTCAGTCACTCACATGCTTTTGGTGCAAGGTCTGATACCATCACTGACTGGTGTTATGGTGCAGTCACCATTTATTTAGTTGTCAAAAGGTGGATGAAAAGATATATACGCCTTTGTCGCCGTCTGTGGGCAGCCAAACAAAGATTCAACACTTACTTTCATCGCTCTTTTGGCTACTATGTGAATTACATTCCTTATCCTTGTTTCCTCTATTTACACCGTAAAGGGCAGAAGTGTTAAGATAAAGAGAGAGGGCTGCCACCACCCTCCTCTGCCTCACACTTATCATTAATTCGGGCAAGATTCATTTGAAACTTGCGTTCGCTACTGGTAGACATTTTAAGGTTACAAATGGCGGCCCAACCACACAAGAGAGCCAGAGCATACACAGGTCACTTTATGAGACTACCCTTCATAAAATCGGCCCATACTCCCAAATTTGGTGCTTAAAATTTGTTCCAGGATCTCTTTCACTCCCACTGCAGCCCAAGGCCCATCATCATTGGGGAACCATGATTTTCTTGTCTCGTTCTGAGCAAATGCAACTACTTGTTCCATAGGAAAATGTGGATGCATAATTGAGTGGTTTCACTGGAAATGATAAAGAAACTGTTGCTTCGCACACGCATGTTACAAGTTCAGAATATCTTGGAACAAGAATCTAGCCAATATGTGCACGGATTCTTATAAATGCAACTCGTCCGGGAACCAGATTCAAGAAACCCTGTAACTATACACTTTAACAATCACAATGCACGAAAGCTGCACCCAAGATTTTTTTTTTTTTTTTTTTTTGGGTGGAGGGGGGGGTGGAATGCCAACTCAACTCTGAAGAAAGGGAAAAAAAAAAAATATATATATATTTCCAGGAAGAGAACCAATCCCAGGTGATTGATCTCCTCAAAATGTTAATCATCTATAACTCAAGTGTTAAAAAGTCAGATCATCAAATTAGACACCATTCTCCGAGCAAAAGGAATATAACTCAGACTGTACCTGAAATGGTTCAAATGGAAAGTATAAGTAGCTTGGACAACCAATGACAATGAGAATGTCTGATTGAAAGAAGAAATTCTGTTATGGTGATCTTGCCATATAGATGAATGGTTGAAAACTAAAAATCATACAGTACACTGCAATAAAAATGTTAAGCCTACTGCATTTATGCATCAAGTCAGGATAGTCAGTTATATTAACTGCATATGATGTTGAAAAGTAATGCATGTATGACTTTGAAAAAAATAGTATTAATCGGGTGAATGATAAAGCAAAACTCACCAAATAAGGGCACATATCTCACAGATGATTGCAATCACTGTTAAAATCTTGCTATGGATCTGGAATATGAAAAAGAGAAAGCATGAAGAATAACTGCTTATCCTAATAATCAGCTTACCACAATCAAAGGCACACTTAATGAGCATGGACTGAGAAAAGTAGAAAACTTCTGCAATGGACATCTGAAGATGGTTGATGTTGACTATTAAAATTAAAATTTTCGTCTGATATAAACATATGGCTCTTTTAAGATTTCAAGCACAACAAAAAATTGGTGAATCACACAGAAAGAGATTCTCTCAATGAAGGGTATGGATAAGGGAAAGAGGGAAGGCTTGCCATCAGGATGCACAATGCAAGGAGGAAAATGGTTTCGAATTTAACCACTTGGGCTGAGGGATAACTTGATTGCTAGTCACATCTCGAGTTCAGAAAAATGAAATTTAAGTTCAATTCCTTCCTGTATATGCTACAATTTTTGGCTGTGTCATATAGAAAGAATGGAAGGTGACAGAGTACCACATAATTAAGATAAATGAAAGTTTCTTTGGGAGTCATGCACCTGACAAAAAATGGAGTAACAAAACCAGTAGCCTGAATAAATATGATTAGGATTCAAGATCCTATAATCTTTTTCCCAGCAGTATTTAGGCATGATTCAGAATCAGAAGACTGAAGATCTAACAAGGTATATTTGGCACTAGAATTTTAAAACAAAGTAAGCATAAAAATCAGGAAGATATATTTGGCACTAGAATTTTAAAACAATGTAAAATTTCCAAGCCATCAACTATTATATAGAGGCATTAGTACTATTCTGGTCCACAAAAGAATCAAGATTGTAACATACCCACAAAACACAGATTAGAGATATAAAAACAAATCCAATGTAAATAGCTGCTGCATAGACACGAACAGAATCGAACATCATACTCAGTTGTTGCCCAGGTCCAATGAGGAAGGCTGCGCTGCCAATCAGGAACAAGAGTCTAGAATGTAAGAAACCTTGAAGAAAAATAGTAGAGTCAATCCGAGTCAGAGATGACCTAGGGAAAGTGTCAATATAGCATCACCGACACTTTTTTATGAATTTTTATACTCATGAACCAATTAAGTCATTTCCAAGGACATCACGAGAAGTAGTGAGTATGCTGACATTTTCAGACTACTCTAATGTTTCAAAACCCATATATATTGTAAACTCAAAGGGGTGGGGGGGAAAATGAATTTACCTTCCTACTGCCAACACATTGCCAAAGGTGAATAATAGTGCAAACTTGATGGGTTCAGCAAAGACAATCAATGACTGCAACATTGGGACAAGCAGTGAAGCTATCATCGGCTATGCTATATTTATGCGGCAACTTGTCAACGAAGCTATAAACGTAGTAGAATCAGTTTTAGTGCATTATCCACCAAAATTGAACTGTGATTAATTACGATGTATGATGTGATTAAAGTTCAAATGATTGTTAAAAATGGACAGGGTAAACACTCAATTTAGGATTCAGACCAGAAGCATACAAGCCAAACCAGCATTCAAACAAGCCGCGAACGCATACATTCTCTGATGCGATAAAAACAAAGATAATAGTAATAACTATCTTTATATCAACATATTCAATGAGAGAAAAAAAAGAAGCAGAAGCAAGCCATTGATCAGAATCGAAACCTGCGTAGGAGAAAGAGAACAAAGGCCTTCTGATTCTTCGTCATCCAAGAAGCTCTCTCCTCTTTCCCCATCGTCCCCTGCTATGAAATGCTTCAAAGTCCGCATGTTTTTTACCATTTCCATTATTATTTCGCTTTTGATCCTTTTTAATTTTGAGCTTTTGAAATAAAAACGGCGTCGTTTTTCAGTCATTCCTGTATTTTAAATTATTATTGCTAAATATCAAAGTTGAGATTTTACTGTCATAGAGAAACCCTAATCCATCTGAATTACCTGTGGAATCCCATTCAGTTGAAGCGGACCTTGAAAAACTGAGAGGCGGAAGCGAGTACGATGTCGTCGACACTTCTGGAGGTGACTCGCGCTGCGCATGAGGAGGTGGAGCGGGTCAAGCGGCTCATTGTGAAAGATCTCCAGAATGAGCCCGCCAGCAACAAAGACCGGCTCTACCAGAGCCACCGAGTTCGTAAGATGATCGACACCATCATGTCTACTAAGCACAAACTCGTAAATTTTCTAGCATAAATTTTTCTTACATTAACAAAATTTGGGTACTTTTAAGCTGAATTATGTGCTTATTATTATTATTATGATTTGATTATAATGTTTGGTTTAGGTTGAGATTTACGAGACAAAGATAATGCAAGGAAGGACGAGATCGCAGCTCTTGGTGGCCAAACGGCTACCGGAACGAACGTGTTTAGTGCATTTTATGATAGACTGAAAGAGGTGTGTATATATATATATATATATATATATATATATAATGTCATTTTCGTGTTTGTGATATTGCTTATGAAGACGCGATGATAGTTGAAATTAATTTGGGTATGTAGATTCGTGAATACCATAGGAGGCACCCAGCTGCTCGTGTTGTTGATGCTAACGAGGAGTCTGAGTCACTGCTTAAAGAGGAGCCTCTAATTGAGTTCACCGGCGAGGTAAGCACTTCTTATCTTTTACATCTTAAAATGACATGCGCAATTCATAAATAAGGGATGGGATTATATTTTCAAACGTCTGAGATTTTGGTTGCTTTCTACTTCTGGAGGCTAACCTACCCCAGTTCTTCTGCTTGGCATTGCCTCTAGATTTTGCTCAGTTGGATTTTCTCCACAATTTTATTCTTTTCTTTATATATGCTCTATATTCTATCATGGTTCGTTCTTGAAGGTTATCCTGCCAGTAATTTCCCTTCTTATGATTTGCACGTTGAACCTCGCATAGAATCAAGAACTTGCATTTTTATCTCTTGTACTTCTTCCCTGCTTTGTAATCTACTTAACTAAATTTTATTTTTCAGGAGGCTTTGGGGAAATATCTGGACGTGCATGAGTTGTACAACCAGTATATTAATTCAAAATTTGGGGAACCAATTGAATACTCTGCTTACCTTGATGTTTTCCCTCAACCGTATAATATCCCTTGTAAACTGAAATTAACAAGGTAATTTCTCTCTCATATGCTCTCACACACTGTTTCAAGCAGAAAGTTGTTATTCAATAAAGATTTAGCACTCTTCTCCCCTGCATCTTCTCTGTACTATAAATAATTTACGCCATATTTAATAGTGTCTGTCTTATTTTAATTTCTACAGGGAATACATGGAGAATTTACTTGAGTATTTAATTTACTTTTTTCAGCGGACAGAGCCTTTGCAAGATCTTGATAGGATATTTTCGAAGGTTTGTTGATGTTTTTCTTTTAGTGACATCTTTTTGAACTTGTCCTGATTGACCAAAAGTGAAGATAATTTTGGTGCTGATATTATTAAAATTTTGACACTCTCTATTACTATAACAATTATGAAAATTAGGGAGTCATGTCTAAACTAACTTAAATTGAGAAATTCTGTAACTTCAGCAAGCTCTGCCACAACTTTGGAAGTCATGCCATAATATTATGTAGGGCTAGTTGTATCTTTATGCTACGCTGCTTGTGCTTGGAGGATCTGTGTTTTTATAAGCAAATCAAGTATTGGAATAATTTCAGAAGTTTTCCTTGGCCTGCTGTATTTAGATTTTGAAAGTTTGATATACACAGATCTTGAAAGTATTTCTTTTAAAAGCCTAATTGCATTTCAATGTGGTTGCTGCTTTTGTCTTCTTGATGTTTTGAACTCATGTAGATTAGGCGATGGGGATTTTTAATTTTACCATACTCTCTTGCGTACCGTCATGTTGTTTTATTAGATAATGTAGAATATTGTGACAGGTTACGGCTGAATTTGAAGAGCAATGGGAAAATGGCAAAGTTCAGGGATGGGAGAAGGATGACAAAGAAAATGGACAAGTTCCAGCTGAGCATACTGTGATTGATCTTGATTATTATAGCACAGTTGAAGAATTGATAGACGTTGGTCCTGAAAAGTTAAAGGTTTTAAATATGATGGTTTGCAGTTTTGCAGTTGTATTATTGTTTTCGCCTACAGTGTTCTTGCATTATTTTTGCTTTTTTTAATATATGTCTTGAATTTGTAGAGCTCTTTTGTCAGTTTCAATTAATTTAACATTTGTGTCAAGAGAAAATAAAAATATGGTGCTTAGTTGAGTTGTTACCAATGATATGTTCTTGTTAATGCTGTAGATGTCATTGGTTTCATTCTGCTGAGAGCCTGGAGCCTTCCAATGCTAGACAGCAATGAAGTAAATAAAGGAAAACCACAAAAATGAAATGTTCATGTGTTGCTGGTTTCTTGTCATATGTGATGTAGAAATGCTGTGAATATGATACATTGAGCATATATGATGTGGACATGCTTCTTATTATTTCCACATTGTCTTTGTTGCCTTTTAACAATTCTTTTCCATGTGAAAGACCATCATGTTGATTTTAGTTATCTTTTTTATTTACCTGTTTATTTGTTGTCCACAATTTGTTTGCCTCACAGGCATTGGCTGCATTAGGATTAAAGACTGGTGGTACTGTTCAGCAACGTGCAGAGAGGCTTTTCCTTACAAAGGTTGGTGTAATTCTTTTACCCATATAAGATTTTGAGCACTTAAAATTTGAAATCTAAATGGATGTCTCAGTTATAATGTGGGTTCTTGATGTCCCAGTTCTTACATGATTAAACTTTTGGTTAAGGAGGGGAATTGCTTTTGTATTTAATATTGATCTGTGTCAGGGTGTGTGTTGATTTAAACTGGAAATTTAACTTAAAAATATCAATTTTGTGGTTAATTGTCCTCTCTTTTTTTGGTTGGAATTCTGACCGACTTATCTCACAAAAAGAGGAAGAAGAGAGTGGGGATGGGGTTGAACACCAGCTATTTTTTTTTGCTTCTCAAGATTTATATAACGTGATGTTCTAGAACTACACCCCCTATTGAACACTAAACATAAATACCATACCGATGTTATTTTATTTAAGAAAAATCCTTCATCTGCAGAGCCATTCTTTGATTAGATGATGCCTGATTTCCTGAATTTCAGTTGAAGTACTGTTCAACTACATTTTAATTTTGCATGAGTTTCCTGTTGCTAAGTTGATGTGGTATTTATATTCTGTTATATGCAGCACACGCCGCTTGAAAAGTTGGATAAGAAGCATTTTGCGAAAGGTTCACGTGGATCAGAACAGAATGCAGGTGCACCTACATTAAAAGAAGTTGACAATTCAAAAGAAATTGCCCTGATGGAGGCCAAAATGAAAAAGCTATGTGATTTACTGAATGAGGTATGCTAATGTTGCAAAATTATCTATATTCTCCTCCATTTGAATATCATGATGCATGAGTACATGCCTTCCAAAACTAAGCTGTTGTTTTCTTTTTTCTATGATAACTTATATTTTTTTTTGTGACCTTCTGCAGACTATTGTACTAACAAAAGAAAATGTTGTGAAGAAGCAGGCATTGACATATGATGAAATGGAAGCAGAACGTGAGGAGGTAGAAATTTCTTAAGTACTCTTCCTCATTCGCGCTTTCTCACTCTCTCTCTCTCCCTCTTTCTTGGTTCGGGTTTGCGTTTTCTAAATATATGCTCCAGATGTATTTGTGACTGTACATTTGCACCATGGAGCTTTCCTGGAGTTCAAACCACAATAGTAACTGTTTAGAGAGAAAGAAACATAATGGCAACTTATTGCAAGGTCTTATGCGCACAATATTCATATGTTGGGAGGTTGGGCAGACTGACCTATCCATCTTTTTATTATTCCTTGTTCTTCCAATGTTCAGAAATACCGCTTTGGTGGCCCTTGCGTGACTGTCTTAATTGATACCAGGCCAGGTTTACTACCTTATTTACCCAAGTACTTAGATCTCTATCTTTAAATGCATTAGGTTGCTTGTGTATGATCTTGAAAGAAAATTTGGCAAAAATAAAAAAACTGATATTTGTCTCGAGTTTAGAAGTTCTCTATAACTTGTCAGTAACTTTGATTGTTAACCCAATACCAGCAGATTATCAGGCCAAAGGGTCACAGACTCCAGTATCCTCCCTTGCTCTTAGAAAGTTTAATCCACCTAGCATATTGGCAAGTAGGCATAGCATAATTGCATCTGGAAACTTTGTCATGCAAAAGTTATGAGACTTCATTACGTTGCTTTTCCTGCCTTCCTCACATGCTTGATATTTGATTGTTATTGTGTCATTGTTTCTCATAGTTTAATCTGCAGGATAGTTGAGTATTCTATCCTTCGCTGATAATAAATGATTTCCTTGACAATATGAGGCAGGAAGAGACACAAGCTGATTCTGAAAGTGATGATGAAGAGCAACAGATTTACAATCCTCTCAAGCTACCAATGGAAAGCCTATACCTTACTGGCTATATAAACTCCATGGTCTTGGTCAGGTATCTTTCCCCTTTGTTGCAGCAGCCTATGAAACTACATTTGTGAGTGAATCTCAGCCTGGACCTTAATTTTTATATCTTTTCATGTTATGTTCCCTGTGTTCTATGGCTCACAAGACTACTAATTCTTGACCGTTTCTCAGGAATTCAAATGTGAGATATGTGGGAACTACAGTTACTGGGGGCGTAGGGCTTTTGAGCGGCATTTCAAGGAGTGGCGCCATCAGCATGGGATGCGTTGCCTTGGCATTCCAAACACCAAGAACTTCAATGAGATCAAATCAATCGAGGTATTCTTTTTCAATGACCTGAAGTGCTTCATCGCCGTGAAAATTTTTGTTCCTTAGTACCTACTAATGGTTTTTGTTGCCTTTCTGATAATGTTGATATGTGCAAATGGAACATTATATGCTTTACTATCTGCTTGATGGTAGAAGCCCATAAAGTCGTAGTTCTAATGTGATTTTAAATGGGAGTCTGCATTTATTGACGAAACTCTTGTTGGTCTCTTGATATTGTTACATCATGTAGTCTAAACAATATGTTTTGCAGGAAGCAAAAGAATTATGGAAAAAAATACAAGAGCGACAAGGACTCAACAAGTGGCGCCCAGATCTTGAAGAGGAGTATGAAGACAGAGAGGGGAATATCTACAACAAAAAGACATATACTGATCTGCAGCGCCAGGGATTGATTTAAGTTTATAGTACTGCTGGATAAGCCTGCCTCCAGGCGTATGATTTTTTGTACTTCACTTCCACTTAACTTCTCTGTACAGGGCATGGGTTTAAGACATCGTGGTAACCGCCGAGTCTTATCCGTGTATTACTACCATATATTTTTGTTAGTATGTAGACGGCTTATTTCACTATTTGAAAGAATCAAAGTAACCAAAAAATTTGTATAAGCCTCGATGATGCATTTATTTGCCTCTCCCGTTCTCCCTTGCTTCCCTGTCTGTATTGCTTGGTGTTCTCCTCGATGGACGAGTACATTTTTCAGTGGCCATTCACTGGGCGATGTGCCTAATTTAAGCATGCTAGTGTGGGCAGCGGACATGTTGGATTGGGTTTGGTTCGAAGATTTCTCACTAATGTATCAAAACAATAAGGTTTCACGGTAACTCATTAAGGTAGGGCAGTTATTATTATTATTACTGTTCACGAAAGACTGGAGCAATAATTCCAATTTCCAGCAAGAGTTTGCCCGAAGACACTTGGTCCATAGACGTTTGCATTTCAGATCGGGCCAAAATCCCCTCCTGGGCCTCCGATTAGGAGTTCGAGTACTCTTTTGACTATTGGTTTTGCACCAGGCGTATCCTCCAGTTCTTTTCTAGTTCAGTAATTTTTCTTTGATTCATTTCCGTTTTTAAGCAAGGTGAAAATACGATTCATATAGATTCATCTAATGGCCTAATGTGCATAATCGGCGAGAATGGTTTAAGATCCTCTATGATAGTTAAAGCAAGGAAGCAACATGCACTAAAAAAGCAAATCTTATACAATCTCTTCAAGATCTATACATCTTGCGTCGAATAAGATACCTTTTTCTACAGATTGCAGCAATGGCTGTCTACAATTTTCATCATCAACACAGGACCTCGTCAAAAATAGAGCTGATTCGTTCAGCCCACGGACTAGTAGCCTGGAGTCCACATAAGTCCCGCAAACAAGCTTTGATAAATCAAACATTTCAGGAGGTATTTGTAAGCGAACTTCTTGAACTACGTTTTTTGCAGTAACAACATTTTGATCAAGTGGGTCCCCAAGATTCAATGTCACCTCTCTGTCACTCGAAACAAGCTTGGCAACTGGAAGGCTTGATGGAAACTCATTAAAAGGGACTACATTCCTCCATTTTCTACCTGAGAATTCCTGAACCAAGGAATCCAAATTGTTTGGCTGACCGAAGGAGAATCTTCCAGTAGTCTTTTCTTCCTTGAGATACAATTGTCTTCCCGATGTCAACCTAAAAACAGAGTCCACTTCCAGTTGCCCCATGATACCAGTCTTGTCATGAGGCCAATCACGACCAATCATGACTGTGAAGCCAATATTACAAGTGACAGAAAGAAGAGGGTCTGATTGCAATGCCCTTGAAACAGTTAGATTAACATCGCCAATGAGGACACGGGTAGAAGGCTGACAAAGTGTTAAGCCTATGTGTCTCCCAGTACAGTATAATAGACGCCATTTTCCCGGCAGCAACTCCAACCAATTCTGTAAAACAAATTGAAAAATTTTGAGTAAACCTTCAAAAATATGAGCTGAAGTGGTTCATGGAGTTGGTGAGATATTGCTATTATGTGAAGGTGGTATAGCCTAATTGGCTGCCATGCTGATATTATTATTATGAAACATCATGCGCATAATAACACTGACATTATTATTGTGCAGTCCATGAATGATTGCAACAAAATCAATAAATCTATAGAAGTTAAAAATAGCATACTATTACTTACCTTTGCATTTGGATAGGGATTCAACATCTCCATCAATTCAATGAAGTAGGGAAGCCTGTTACGCTATGACATCAAAGATAGTACAAGTCAGTCTATGTTAAAGTTACTCCGAATATGGAAAACATAATGAATAATTTTACAAGGCATAAAAGGGAGTAGAGGCATAGGAAAATAACTCATGAGGATAAAAAATGAACCCTCAAATTGCTTAATCTCATATCAAAAGGTCAACATGCAGGATCTAAACTAGCAAATGATTGGACAACAGCACAAGAAATTTAGAATGAAACCTTATGCAATTGGTCTTTGGTAGAACAAGTTCACTAATTCAAAATTCGAGATAAACCAGATCATATAATTTGCACTACTTTTCTTAAACCAATATTTCAGGGAAGGCACTCCACAAGGGTTTCATATGCATGACTATTTCAAGAATTTCAGGCAACCAACTTAGTTGCTAGCTGGAAAAACTTACAATACCTGGGGCCAGCTGTAAATATATTCTTCTGTAATATGCACTGAAGTTGAACCAAGGCCCCATCTAATAATATTCATGGATGGGGCAACCCTCCATCTAGGTCCACACAAAAATGGGTGTCGAAGAGCATCCAGACAACTGGGAAAAAAAATTAGAGTGATCACTATGAACACGACAAACAGAGATTTAGTCAATATAGAACTAGCACTGTTGTTAATAGTATTCTTAACTGTTTTCTAAATGATGAACAAGGGGATACCTTATTCTTTCAGAAGGTCTGGTTGCAAGTAGGACAGCAGGTTCCAACCTGCACCCCAATTCCGATCAAGTATCTAAAGAAAAAGATAACAATGAGTTGCAATATGTTTGTACAGATAGGAACAGAATCACTGAACTCCAGTAACTTGTCTTCGTGATAAATATACTTACCTGATATCCCGCACTACTAGATGGAGAATTCCTACTAAGTACTTGCAACAAAAATTCCCGCAAGCATGAAGGATCATTTCCCTGTACCCATGAATGAAAAAGTATGTCAATTACTTGATAGTCATAGTATCAAAATAAAATTATTTAATATAACAAAGGTCTTTATAAGTCTGGTAGAATCTGTGAGTTTTACTAAAATCTTGTGCAGCATTGGGAGATGTAATTTGTTTTGTTACCATTTACATAGATTTTGGCTTGTATGACCAAAAAGCACACAAAGAAGCACAAGATTAGAGTGATATACCTTAATGGGGAATGATTTAAACCTTGCAAAGATTAAGGGATCCATAAGCCCTCGCAACACCATTTTTGCCATCATGAATCCAGCACATCTTTGCAACATGTGAGAAACAGAATGAGCTTTGAGTAGATCTGCTAGCAGTGTTTAATTTGAAACAAATTTTATGTATTTTTATCTCTTTGCACCATACATTATGTCAAATGCAATCATCATCTGCCGCCGGTCCATGGAGTTGTCCAGTATATTACTATTTGGGCTATCTCATAAAAATCAGCAGCATTTCCTAGTATCCCTACCTAATACAAAATGAACATTTTAGTGTACTATAGAATAAGTCACACACTGAAAGAAGAAATGGAACAACTGTATTAATATGTCCGAAGAACCAGAATTTCCAATTTTCAAAATGACATCAGCAAATCTTCCCAACACATTAAGCTAACAACATTCTACAGCAGATTCAAGGGACCTAAGAAATCATGCTGCAGGATGTGATCATGGAAAATACAGCCCTCCCCTTTGGAGGATTTCTTTTCATGTAACAAAATTCCATAAATTATTAATCATTTTATAAAATTATTTAGCAAATAAAAAAAAACTATTATGATTTCTTTTTGTTCACCAGAAATCCATACATTCCAAATAACACTAAAATTATTAGTTATGGAATCTAACTTCCTAATATTGACATAAGACAGGAAAGCCTTTGATTACTTTAATATGTCTTTCCACTGGGCTTATATGAACATTCTCCAGCCTCAACTCTGTATGAGCAAGTCCATGACTGTGCAAGTAATTCACCTGAATGAAATAAAACAAAACGCCTTAATTGAGTTGAATCACATGTGATATAGAATATGCATTCATTTATATGAACAATCAAGTATACTCCGATTAAGAGATCCCTCATCAATATCCGCATGATTCACAATTGCTGAGATACTTCAGGTCCTCCAACTGTGTCTTCTCCCAGTCTCCTGACAGATTCCTCATCCAATGCAAGAGTAGCTTCCAAGGTAGGAAGCCAATTTCATTGTTAAAGCCAATGTCTTAAAGAAAAACTGCCATGATACTGCAGAAAGATAAGGAAGTAAAAAAAATGGGCATAAGTCTCTTCCCTTCTGAGCAAACTCTCACAGTTCTTATATTTGCAAAAGAAAAACTTGAAAGACTGGAAGAAAATCCTCAGTGAAAAACATGTAGAAAAATAAGGGCTTGTCCTGTGAATGGAAAACTCTCCAGCAAGAGTCTCCTAGATAGACAAAACTGCTGAGTATTAAAGAAACAAAAGGATTTCTCACTACAACATATTTACGAATCTATTTTTACATAGAGAAGGGTGAGAACATACCCCATGAACCAGGGTAAACAAGTCATGGCCACTAGTTGCAGGTGAATAAATATACCCATGGACTTGCATTGAATAAGAATGGTAAAGAAGTCTGCGGCGAACGAGCCTCTTCAATACCTGTAAGACTAAAAACAAAAGATTATGACAGATTGGAAGCCTTAGGAGGAAGCAAAACTTCAATAAGACAGCCCACAAACCTCTATTGCTCGCTTCCGCTGCGTTGAGCTTGTGTGCTTAAAAATTGTCGAAGCACAACCTTGGTGCTATACAAATGGCTGCAATATTATCGTGCCAGACATTAACCCACCATTAACCACCTCCTTTGCATCAAACATAACATAATATGTTATTCATAAAACAAGACAAAAAAACTAATTAACCTGTTAGAATCCTTCACTATAGCTTCATAAACTACCTCATCCACCTTCACCAAAAACCCATTTCAGAAAACCACATTAAATTTAAACTATCCAATAAAATAGCCAAAAATCACAAGTAAGCAATCTAATTAAATTTTTTATATCATACCCGCCCACCAAGTCCAACACTGACACTGTCTAGCAGTGCAAAATCAGACATCTTGAACCTGATAACATGGCGTGATTCTTCCTGCGCATAATCCGTGAAAGCAGTACGAGGAGCATTGTCTTCAGATTCCAGAGGAGAAACAGCTTTACTAGACCATGAGCACCTCGCTTTCCATAATTCTCTTCGACTACCAGATACACGTTCGACACATAAAGAAATAAGCCTAATCAGTCTTGTCGACAAATTTTCCTTAAAAAATACAGCATCAACACGCACAGGGATTGTAGTCAAACAAGCTCCTCCACGCGTCGTCATTAAATTCAGAAGCTGTTAACCTTAGAAGAACCAGAACAAAATATTCATATCAGTAAGATACCAAGGTTTTCGACTTGGTTGACAATGAATAAGATGGCTACTTATAAATAAGATCAGGAAAGTTGAATTCGGCTTTAAAGGGATGAAAATCATAATTGTAGATCTGAAATGAATCAGGGCATACCAGGGCAGGGCGGTTATAGAGAAAGAGAGAGGGAAGAGAGTCTGATTAGGCCGGAAAATGGTGAAGGGAAGGCCAGAAGAGAGGAGTGAAATAACACACATATTAAATAAAGAAAAGAGCATGTGAATAATGCGTGAGAAAGTAATGTGCCATGGGTTCAGCTCGTGTCCCCCTACAAATATCTCTCTCCCTCTTTTCCTTGCCTTGGAGGTGTCAGGCGGGACTGGCCTTTGCGTTCGTCTATTATGACGTCGATTCCTGCCACGTGGGTAATCCGAGATTATTCATACGCATTTTAATTTTTAGCATCGATCCGTTGTAGCGACGTGTTTAGCTTTTTTTTTTTTTGGGTAATTATAAATTTAGTGTTCGTATTTGTAATTTTTTTATTTTAATATTTAAATAATTTTTTATTTAATTAAATATTTAAATACAAATAATTATAATCAATATAGTGATTTTGATTTTTTTTATTTACTTGAATAATGAGTAAATAAAGTGAATCTTAATTTGATATCAAATAAGATGTCATATTAGTAATTATAGATATTTTTAATCAAATGAAAATAATTATTATCAATATAGTATTTTTTATTATTTTTCACTTACCTAAATAATGAGTAGGTAAAGTTAGTTTTAATTTGATGTCAAATAGAATATCACGTTAGTAACGACACATGAGAATTAAACTAAAAGAATGAAAATATTTTTATTTAATTTACTGATAATTTCAAATGTCACATCAATTTCAAATATTTTTATACTATTCTTCTGGTTTTCAAATTAATTATTTCATTTTTTATTATAATAATTTCTTTCTTTTTTTTTAATTGCAATTGTCTTTTTTTATTTTAAATTATCATAATTGAATCAGAGATAAAATTAAATTGTTTACCTAAAATATAGTTAAAGTGATGCATTTTGATGGTCAGTAAATTAAATAAAAATATTTTTATTTTTTAATTTAATTTTCATTCATTGTTACTGATGTGACATTCTATTTAATATTATATTGAAATTTATTTTGTTTGCTCATTATACAAACAAGTGAAAAATAACCTAAAACACCACATTAACGATAATTATTTTTGTTTAGATACTTGATTAAATAAAAAAATTATTCAAACACTAGGTTCGGTTTTCTTTTGATTGCAATTGTCTTTTTTAAAATTATTAGAATTGAATCAGAGATAAAATTCAATTTTTAACCCTAAAACAGAGTAAAATGATGCATTTTGATAATTAGTAAATTAGATAAAATATTTTTATTTTTTTAATTTAATTTTCATGTATAGTTAACAATGTGACATTTTATTTGACATCAAATTGAAATTTATTTTGTTTGCTCATTATTCAGACAAGTGAAAAATGACCTAAAAAACAACATTGATGGTAATTATTTTTGTTTAGATATTTGATTAAACAAATAAATTATTCAAACACTAGGATCCTTTTGTTTCACAGAAAATAACTCATCTGAGGAAAATATTTTTTGAGAACAAATTTTATGAGTAACATATTTTTTGATATTTGGACCACATTATAAAAAAATATTAATTTTTATTTTGATTTGAAAGATTATGAAAAAATTTATATCATAAATATTTTATATTTATACTATAAGATAATAAAAAATATATTAAAAATACAATTTTTTTATGAGTTTCACCTATTACCAGCAACCAGTACCGTTTAAAGATAATTGGTGATGACTATCGATAGCAAATGATGATTAATAATAGTAAATATATATATTTATATAATTTATTTTTTATTTAAATGAATTTGTCAAAATTTGAAAAATGATTTAGTTTTCTTTTTTATCATAAAAATATTTTTTGTTGATAAAGTTTCTTGATGTATCAAACAAAAAAAATATACAAAATATTTTCTTAAAAAATATTTTTCACACAATAAATAAAGCCTAAAATAGAAAAAAAAAATGAAAGTATATACACTAATTGAGTTGAGTTGAATTATCAAATAAAGTATTATTCGTACTATACTTGTTCTAACGCATTTATTTTATGCATAAATATTTAACTATGTCTTAAAGTAATAGTTATTTTGTTGTGACGTTGCTTAAAAAATTAAAATATTTATTTGTGCATCACGTAGGCATGTGATCAATACATAAATCTGTCATTTGCAAATTAATATCATTATTACAATTGAATTTTATCGCATTTATTATTTGTTCTAAATAAATCTATTGTATGTGGGGTTCAAATTTACTACATGAGTACATTTTTATTATTTTTAAATGACTGATTTAATGGTTATTAACCTGTTTAGCCTCATAGAGTTTTCTCTTTGATTTTTTTAGCTACTGTCGACAGCTTTTCTTTGTCATCGACGATGACCAACTTCATTTTTTTTGTTCTTTATTATTTTTTAGTTTTTTTCAGTAATAATAAATAATTAAATCATATTTTCATGTTATTTATATGAGTTAGTCAGAGTCTATAGGTTTTGATAGTAAAATCTTTTATGTTTATTTAATAATAAATTTATGAAAATATAAGCCATTAAATATATATGAAAAAATATCTAATGACAGTTAAAGTTTTAATATTCGAAGATAAATTAAGACATTCCAATAATGAAGATGAATTTATTTAGTTAAAAATCTATATATGATTTTATGTTAGATTTAATTTTTTAATTGTTTATTAATTTTATTGATTAAATATTATGTGTATTTTATGTTGTCTCCTTAAATGAGAGTTTGTCTGTCTTTTTTTTATAAGTTCGTTTGTTTTCTATCATAAAAGTTACAAAGAGTTTGAGTTTGATATTTAAAATATCGGACTTATTTAAAGACTCATCCAATGACAATAAAGTCGATTTATGATTTAGTATCGCCATCGAGTGAAATGTATTTATTGTCAATGTATCAAATACAATTAAGATGTTTCATATAATTATTTTATCAACACGATCAATGAAACTCGAAGAAAAAACTCATATTTATAACAAAATTTTTATATATTTATTAAATACAATAAGTATTACATATCTGTTACAATTTGTAATTATTAATCTTTATTATTGAAAAACTCTTTTTATTTGAAAAAAAATTATTTATTATTCACATGTAGACTAATAAATATTGCATATTACCAACTTTAAAAGATAATTTTCAAGGCTATTATAATGTTTATTTATATATTTCCTTTGTTAATTAATTTTTGTGGTGTGTAAATAAAATGAATAATTATGTCAACTTTATAGGTGGATATCTATTCCTCTGCATTGGAATCTATTATAAACAGACATGTAGTCATAATTTTCAAAATTTAATACAAGTATGCAAAATTATACATAATCTTATTAATTAATTCAATGACAATTTATGAGATATTTTCTCTTATTTACTTTATGGCTTTGTTTATATCATGAAAAATATTTTTATTTATTTTTTTATTTTTTAATGATTAAAAAATTTGATTAAGAGAAATTTTTTTATGATTAAAAAAGTTATTTTTGAAATTTAATAAACTTGTTAAAATAAACAATAAGATATATAAATACATATCTATTAGTATATTTTATAGTGATTGTCATAATTGATTATTATATCTATTATTGATTATTGTTGACAAGTAATAGTTGACGATGATGAGTGAAACATATAAAAATTTTATTTTTTTTACATTAATAATAAAATATAAAATTAGTATAATCTAAATTTATTAGAATATGATAAATAAATATTTTAAATATTAAAAAATATATTTTTTTAAAATATATTTTCTTCATAAAATAATTTATATAAATACATTGTTTCGCAAAATAAATGAAACCAACGCTTGATATTTTTTCCATTTCAGTGCCATTCATTAATTACATACAATTCTTAGCAAAAATTAAAGTTAAAACTTGTCATAATATTAATTTCCACGTTTACGCTTCCATCAAATAACAATTAATTCACATAGTTTTCTTACAGTAAATAAATTGGGTAATACTTTTAATTTATATTTACAAAATTTCGCTTTAAATCTTAATTGGCCAATTCATGAAATTTAGATGACCAATTAACCATTTTTTTTTTAACAAAATTGGTTGCAATTTTCCTTTATCATCTTTACTGTTGCTCGCATTATTATACACAACCGGAACAGGTATGCATCTCACATAGGATAAAAATTATTGTTCTTAATCTTTCATTAAAATTTATTTTTTTGAAAAAAATTAAAAAGAAAAGACAACAAAGTTTTTGGCTGATTGTAATATCAAAAGATTTATTGTCATTATTTTCCTCTGAGAAAAAATCCCCAAATTTATATGAATTACGTCAAAATTGAGTTTGTCTTCATTATGCACCACTACGATGTTACTCTGTTGCGATAGGCAATATCGTTCCTCAGCAATGCATCTTTATTTCTAAACGCCAAAAATTTGCAGTTTGACTCAGTCTCACTGCCACGAGTCAACTATCAGATCATGTCAACAAACCAGATATCATCGATTGCGAACTTACTTTCCTTTGTCTGCTCTTGCAAACACCTGAAAATCTTCGCTAGCGTGTCATTCTCTCATTCCATTGCACAACGTTGATTGTCGTTATTGTAACCAGAAGAACCTAACGACAGGATCGCAATAAACCAGAATTAAGAAGGGTAATATCGTCTCACCGGACACAAAATTGTATCCAAGTTGCCTCCGAGTCTCATTACCACCGATAAACCAATAAAAAATAAAAACACTTATTTTCTCTTCTCCGCTGCCAACATCGCATCTTGATGCTCTTCCACATTTATCCCCAACCGACTCCATCTCCCTTCCTGGTTCTCTCGTAATTTGTCTCACTTTCGATTCCAATCTTCTAACTGCATTCCCACTCACCGTCGATCTGTCCTCTCCACACCGTCGCTTCTATAGTTAGGGTTTGTGGAGCACCGAATTACTCGTCCAAACTTTGCCAAATCAGAGTCGTATATTTGAATTTAGGGGTTTGTTTTTTTTTCAAAAATTTTAGTTCTCTACTCGTTCTTAGGGTTTTGGATTTCGATTCCACTGGTTAATAATACAGTTGGTCACATTTGGTATCTTTTTGGGTTTTGAATATCTGCCAGTGATGCCTCGAGTTTCGCGTCACACATCGAGTAAACATAGTTCGAAAGACGCGAGGGATTTTTCAGATTCTGAAAAGGATTCGAGCTCCAAGGACAGGAAAAGCAAAGAAGAGAGTAGTACTAGGGTTTCTAAGGAGTCTGGCTCTGGCGAGAAGCGAAAGCTCGACGCTAAGGATGATAAGGATTCGTTTGGTTCTGGAAATGGGGAATACATAGAGGAATATTCTTCATCATCAAAGCGGCGTAAAGAGAGAGTTGAGGATGGCAGTGTAAATGATAGGTGGAATGGCGGAGATGATGATAGAGGGGAGGGGACAAAGAAGTTGAAGGAGAAGTCGGGGGAGTCGAAGAGTAAGAGGAGAGATGAGAGTGCTGGAGCGTATGGTGAGAGTCAGGAGGTGGTGAAGAAGAATAGTGGGAAGAGTGAGGGAAAACATAGAGATTCGAGTGGTCGGAAGAAGGGGAGAGAAGACGGAGCTGAGAGGGAGAGAGACAGAGAGAAGGAAAGGGAAAAGGACAGAGATAGAAGGGGTAAAGAAGGGAAGACTGACAAGTTGGTTTATAGTGAAGAACCGCGTGCGGCGAAGCAAGTATCTGAAAAATCTGGTAAGGTAACTATGATTTGTTTGGTTGGTGATTGGCTTACTATTAGTGTACATGTGTTTCTGCAAGTATATGAATTACTGTAGTTTTGAATAGTTATAAAATTTGATGTTGCAAGTGTTCCATATGATAGTTGCAATTGTTACTGCAATTGTTATGCAAGTTCCCACTGTAAACAGATGGAAGAATTAAGATCTGCGAATTAATCATTAACAGTAGAAACTTTTTGCCCTTAAATAATAAAACCAGGTTGTAGCTAGGTGTTATTGAACCTTCGAGCTGTCAACTGGTCATCTGCTATTTTCAGCGAAGTCTTACATTTTATTTTCTCTGTACATTGATTTCTCTTCTTCAGATTCCTTTATTTGGCTTGTTGTGATGTCCCATTTAATAACTTACGATCATCTATTTTGTTCTCCAAATATGTTGATTTCTGGTTTCACATGTATTAGTTGCCTGTGGCAGGGGTTGGGGGGGGGTATACAAAGGAAAGCTTAACATCATCTCACCTGTGTAAATTCAGATGAAAATCTATTTGGCTTCCCATGAGTTTTGCATATCCTCTGAGAGAGTGCTAGAGAATTAGTCAAAAGGACTGGAATTAATGAAAGCTATATATAGTTACAGTATCATCATTAGATTAGGATGTTTGCAAGTGTATTAATAATTAACTTAAACCATAATTGAGCCCTGTAATTATATGTGGAGAACCGAAGACAATGGAAAATAGAGGTTTATGTGGTATTGATGCCTCCAACAACTCTTGCTACTTGAAAATAAGATACACTTGCAAGTTCTATTGAGTGAAATGAAAGCGTAATTGTTAATATGATAAGGGAAAAAGAACTGAAGTCTTAAGGGTAACTTATTTTTTTTGCATGGTTTCCTGTAATTACTGCCCGTGAAATCTATTTCTTGTTGTGAAGAAAATTTTACAAATGAATCTGATGGTCATGGAAGAAAAACAATGCTTTCCATGCATAATTAGTAGCTAGATTCCATCTTCTTTATTAAGCTCGTCCGCTTGGATGTCTATTAAATTAATGTCTCGTCAGGATCAGTTAATTGACTACTTTGTGTGAATATATGTTGATTGGCCTTCCAGCATGGAAGGAAACCATTAGATTGCTTGAAATGCAGACAATTGTATCCATGGTCTTTTGGATGACTAACAAATAACTTCCATGTCAGAATTTTTTACCTGGTTGTTTGATATTTTCTTATCTGGCTTATCTCATTAGTATTGGTGCACTAGATGTTGCTTCCATGCCATATGCAGACATGATATATTTCATTGCTTGTGGAAGTTTTATGTTACTAAGATTCTTTCTTGAAGAGATGTACACGTGATTATTTTCTGTGGAGAAATGTTGCTGAAGGTTTTGCATCAATTGCAAAACCAACCTTAGCTTGTTCAGTCTTTCTTGTTATTTATTCCATTTATGTCCTTATGGAATTATTGAGTTTTATGTGATGTTTAGCACTGTTGCATGTTAGAATATCTGGAGTATGATCATGCTGTTACAGGATTATTGTCAGTTTTGTGTGATTCTAACTCCCAGCCTTGTGTTAAATGCTGTAATAAAGTTTACATCTTAGACAGTCTGAGGAAGCCTGAGGTTGTTCCACATGCTAATTGCTCAGAGTTTTATATCCTTTCTTCTTGATGAGTTATTCACAGTTAATTCATTTGTTCTGCACTTCTTTTTTATTTTTTTTCAGTTATTGTCGTTGTTGTTGTGTTGGACCGTCCATTCTCTTCTATGTATGTGCCAATCAAATGTTTTAACTACCTGATCCAAATGATTTTGAGGACTTATGCATAATATCTGGGAAATATTAAAGCATGTTATGACTTAGTGGTTCTTAGGCAGGAATTATGTATTGCCAAAAACTGCTATTCAGGAGAAGATGCTGATATCTTTGAAATTTTAGGTATAGGTCTTTTTGATTTTTCATTAATAAAAGAAAGGATAAATACTTCAAACTCTTAGTGACGTGAATTTATATTTTCCAAGGGTATAAAGATGTAATGTTAGATAAACCTCTTTTTAGTGCTAGACACTCTATGATCTGTTTCAGATATAGAGTTCGCACTTTTTGTTTTTGTTTCCTTTTGAAGGTACAATCCTTTAATAATTTGGTTTAGAAGTTGTAAGTTTTTATGACAAGTGTGAACCAATGTCTAGGTAGTTTATCCTAGCTTTTAGAAGTATGGAACAGGTAGAATTATTCAATGTTGGTTTTTTCAAGGTTTTTTTGGATTTGGATTTCCAAGTCAGGTCATATTTGACCATTAAATGGCGTTAATTTGCTTGGATGTTTCTAAATGTGCTTTTTTGGAGTGCTTGCAACTAGAGTTATAGAAAAAAATCAAACAAATAGGATAGCAAATGTTTCTAAATGTGCCTTTTGAATTGCTTGCAACTAGCGTTATAGAAAGAAGTCAATGAAACAGGATCTAGATTATTGTAATGAATGCATACTTTAGGAATTATTTATTTATGATTTCCTAGTTCCCCTTTCCTTTTTGCCTAGAAGTCTACTTATGGTCTTTGCGCTATAATGGTCGAAAGCCTGCTGTATCTCCATTTTTAATTATGTTTATGTCTTGGTTTGCACTTTAATGGTCGAAAGCCTGCTGTATCTCTATTTTTGATTATGTTTATGTCTTGGTGCAGAGTTTAATGCACGTGATCTGTTGCAAAGTCCTGGAACAGAGAACTTTCCTGATAGACGACTTAGGAAAAAACGTGATGGTTCCTGTGATGGGGACAAACACCAGGATGATACTGGAGACGTCAATGACAGACGATTGTCCTCAAGGGAGGATATTGTTAAGGATGGAAGACCAAAGGATGAGAAGCACAAAGATGAAAGATCTAGAGATAAGTACCGTGAAGATGGGGACAGGGAAAATAGGGGTCGAGATGAAAAGCAAAGAGATGATCGTGCTGCGAAAGATAACCTTAACAGCAGGTCTGATGATAAGCACTTGAGGGATGATAAAGACACTGTTGAACTTAGACCAAAGAAATATAAGCCCCAGGATGGTGATTGTGACCGTGAGCGAGAGCATGATCATGATCATGATTGTGACTTTGAGCTTGGCCGGGACCATGATCGTGGAAGTTATCGATGTGATCTTGATTGGGATCGAGAGCATGATCGTGATAGGGATCGTGATCGTGACCTGGAACGTGATCGCAATCGCGATCGCAGTCGTGACCGTGATCATGATCATGATTGGGAGCGGAATAGAGATCGTGAGCGAGAACGTGACCGAGATCGAGATAGAGAGCGTGACCGAGATCGAGAGCGAGACTGTGAGTATGACAGAAATCTTGACTATGATGTGGGGCATAATGATGATCGAATTGCTAGATACAAAGATAGCAGGGGAAGGAAGATATCTCCTGATGATTACGATGATTATATTGAAGCTAAAACTAGAGGTATCAAGACACCTCTTGACATGGAAAGGAAGTCCTGTAGAGCTGAATCTGATACTAACAGAGGAAGGTCTCAATCACGTCAAGCTCACCTGAACAATAACACCAGCAGCAGCAGGAGGAGAGCTTCGCCTAACACCAGTTCACATGGGGCTGGAGATGATTACAGGTATCTGTGATTTCAATTTTCTATAAGTGAAATGCCATATTATTTCTTTATTGGGCTTGTTAATCTTCCGTGTGGGTATTCTAACTTCCCAGCTATTTGGTATAATCTTTAATCATATGTGCCTTTATTGACTTGTGAATGCAGGATTGACATCTGATTATCACTTTTTGGCTAATTGACATATGAAAGCTGCTCATTGCTTGTGTTAAATTCCAGCATATATTTATTTGCAATAGAAAGCTAGGCTGTTATCCTCTAATGCATATAGAAGTCAGCATTTCTTTTTCTTCTCTCTTTCTCTCTCTCTCTCTTTTTTCTCTCCCCCTCTGAATGTATATATGCTAATCTTTACAATGACCTTACAATTTATAAGCCAAGTTGTTTGTTTTCATTTTTACACTCTGCTTCTCATTGTTTATTAGTGTATTATATCTATTTATCATCTGTAGAGATATTGCAGGTGGTTCAATTTTTATATATCTCTCTTTTTACGTGCTTATATAATTGCATGTCTGAGAAAGTTTACTTTTAAGATTACTGCAATATCCACAAGTATTTCTGATGTGTCTATTTATCCATCTCTTGACTTGAAATGGGGGAACTTGTAGGATTCACATATACTTCACAGTCAATGTTCTTTTCTGTCTGTAGCCCCACATTGAACAGAATGAAAATTGAGAAGCAGGTCAGAATTTGATGCATTAAGTTGGAATTTGTTTGATGCAAAAAGTCTAATATGGGAATTACTCCATGGGGGTAAATGCATGAGCATAGATTTTTCTGTTGAACATGCATTATTATGCGATCCCCTTTCCATTGTTGAAATGTAATTTTATAGCTAAATGATGATTTAGTATTTAATCTTTTGAATGGAACCTGATGGTGTTGATGTCTGTTTATTTACTTATTCTTTTCTGTGACAGGCAATCTAAACAAGAAGAACTAAAGTATAGGGACGCAGTGATAGAACAAAGGTCCAAATCAATTTCTTCAAGAGAGGTTAATAGTTTGCCTGGAGGGTCAGATAGAGCTTCCAAGTACAGATCCAATGAGAAGCCTATGAAAGTGGATGATGCTAACATTGGGGAGTTATCTCTAGAAAGATCTTCAAGTTCGAAAGCTTCTCCTATGGGCCTGGTAGATAGATCTCCTTCATCAACAAGTCTGGAGCGCAGGTACATGAACAGATCTGGTGTTAGACGGAGTCTTGATATTGAAGAATTAGGAAGGAGGAGTAGTGCTTCAATGGGTGCAAGGGATTTGCCTTCTGCTGATGACAGAGCTAATCGGGACTTACCATTGGAGAAGATTCTTGCTGATGAATCAACTTCAGTTGATTCATCCTTTTACAATAGGAATAGTCAAAGCAACTCTGCTTTGATTCCCCCATCTGCTTTTAGAGGAGGTGTTGGCAGCCCTTCTTTTTTGGGTTCACTGGAAGAAG
Organism: Omphalea diandra; assembly: GCA_949677035.1. NCBI lineage: Eukaryota > Viridiplantae > Streptophyta > Magnoliopsida > Malpighiales > Euphorbiaceae > Omphalea > Omphalea diandra. The sequence goes on from CATIWR010288500.1 coordinate 27,681, forward strand.
ATAGTAGACTTAATACTAGTGCACGCTACAAGAGGGGCAGTGATCCCAATATGGGACGACAAGGAAATGCGTGGAGAGGTGCTTCAAACTGGCCTTCACCCATGCCAAATGGTTACATTCCTTTCCAACATGGGCTGCCTCATGGAGGTTTTCAAGCCATAATGCCACAGTTTCCATCTCCCCGTCTATTTGGAGTCAGACCCTCGATGGAAATTGGCCACTCTGGGATTCCTTATCATATTCCTGATGCTGACAGGTTTTCCAGTCATTTGCGTCCCCTGGGATGGCAGGCTATGATGGATGGATCAGGGCATTCTCACATACATGGATGGGATGGAAATAATGGTGTATTTAGGGATGACTCACACATATATGGTGCACCAGAGTGGGATCAAAATAGGCATCTGATGAATGGTCGAGGGTGGGAAAGCAGTGCAGACATTTGGAAAGGGCAAAATGGTGATGCGAATATGGATTTACCCTCCACATCTCTGAAAGAGGATTTTCCTATGCAGTCTCCTGTGGAAGATGTTTCAGCTGGCCAGGAAGGTCAAAGGTCACTGAATGAAAGTAATCATCTAATGGTTCAGGCAAAAAGGGTTGAAACCAAGCTAGCTGTTGCTTCATCAGCAAAAGAGTCTTCTGAATATACACCTAAAACTACCCAGGAAAAGACAACTGGTCCTCCTAAATTGTCCAGTAATGATGATAATATTCCTAATCTTTACGGTGTTTATCTTTCCAAGCTGGATATTTCAACTGAACTTACTGATCCTGAGTTGTACAGTCAGTTCTTGAGCTTGCTTAATGTAGACCAGAGTGCTACTATTGATGAAGATCCTTCCATGCTTGTAAATTTGAAGGTAAATAATCTTAACGTTTCATTCTCTCTCTCTCTCTCTCTCTCTAGCTTGCTATATTGTTTTTGTTCTATTTTATGATTCTTGTAATTATTCTGCATGTGACAGGATGGTGCAAGAGCGGTACCAAAAAGTTCTGTTACCTTGTTAAGTTCCTCGCTTTTTCCTGCAACAAGTGATTCTGTTTTTCAGGTAACAAATCAAGGATTGAATGTTACGTTATTTGTGATTTGTAGTTTGTTTGAAGTCATTTTTTAGAGGCTGGAGTTTAATACAAATTTTTATGCAACAATTTTGGTTTTCGAGAAACGATTAGAATATTATTCTTGGTTAAATTGAAATATGAGAATGTAGGCATGTATTTTCAATTTTCTTGGTTCTTGTTTTCTGGATGGTTGGTTTTGTATTCTGTACTGTGTAAAATATGAAAAAATGGACTTTGCAGAATTCATTTATATGAGGTGTATTTTGGCTGGTTAAAATGCCTTTTTTTTTTTGTCATGGACTATTCTAATACAAGAAATCAGGGGCGTTCAATTGATGGATGAGGTGATTCTAGGGCTAAGTTCATAAGTAATAGGCCTGTATTAGGTTTGCCCTTCTGGAATATGGTTTGATGTCTATTGTATGCTTTTTGGTGTTTTAACAATACTGGTATAGATTCAACTGCATATCTTGATTTTCCACCAAATACTGTTTTGCAAGATAATTTGAAGTACCAATTCTGTATCTGATAATCTTATTTCTTACCTGTAGAGAGCAATGGACATCTACAAGAGACAGAGAGTAGGTTTGGGTGGCTTGCCCTCCGCCAATGGTGGAACAATTGATGTTATGTCTGCCTCCGGTAATGATGTGGACACAGGAGAAGAGCCAGTTCTAAATTACAAAGCAGAAACGTCTGAAGTGCAGTTGTTGGACTTAGATGAGAAAAATGTGGCTGTTGTTCCAATTGCTGCTGAGCAGGAAAAGTCGGAAGGGACTACCAGCCAGGAGCTGGATGGTGATCCTCATAGGCCTGACCTGAAGTCAGAACTGCCAGGTCAAGCTCTAAGTCATGGTATGCCAGAAAAGCCCATGATGATTTTCAATGGTGATAAGGTAGATGGATCTAAGTTGTTGAATTTAGAAGATGCACAGGGGGATTTTGTTTCAACTCCTGATGATGTGCCAAATGCTTCCACACTTTCGCCGACTGATGAGCATAACTTGGATGAGATTGGCAAGAAAAAAGGTAGCAACTCTTTTAATTGTGCTGAAGAAGGGCAGGGATTTGGTGATAGAATATGTGGTCCTTTAATTTTTTCAGATGGTTCTCCCAAGGCATCTGAGGCTTTGATGCCTGGGCCGAATGAGTCTGAGTCGGTAATTTTAAGTCGGATACATCATTCTCCTGAAAGTACACATTGAGACAATTTCTATATCCATGTTCTTTAATGCGTTTTGGTTTAGTTATTTCTGCTTTTACCATTTTTGTTACTTTTTCTTTGGCGAGGAAATAAAAAGGAAATATGGTCGTTGGGTTCTCTGGAATAGGGGACTGTCTGGCCATACCAAATTAGCTGCATTCATCCGCAATCTTTGTTCTTTATTCTGCAACTAGTTGTAGTATGCATTTTGATATTCTCTTGACAACTCTCATTGGGGCTGATCGTTACATCACCCATTTTAATATGAAGCGTAAATGGGAAGAATTGTCGGATTATAGGTTTTGCCTAGGATATATTTTTTGAAGTATGAAAGGACTTGGCACATTCAAGAGGTCGATTTTTTTTTTTCCCCTCTCTCAATGGGGGCAAGGACTTGGCACATTCAAGAGGTCGATTTTTTTTTCCCTCTCTCAATGGGGGCATGTTCAGTTCGTAATTACTCGATTCAACTTGTTTTGAAGCTTAAAACATTTTATAATCTTTATGTGCTTGCGTTCATCTGCTTGGTCCTTTTGCAAGCCAAAAACTTGTTTGAGTATATGTTTGCGAACTTCTATGTTAGAATTTTATCGTGAAATATCAAGGGTATTAGCCTGTAAGAAATTAAAACCAAATTGGGGTGCGTTCTGTTTGAGAGGCTATCAGCGATCTTTACTTGCAAAAGTGCATTATTTGACTTTTCCAAAAATGTAATGCCGGTTGCACACTGACTGGTACACTGGCAATTTGAATTGGACCGGCTGATCCAACTGGAGCTAAAAATTTGTCGGTGCTCTTCGGTAAAAAATTCACCAAATTAAAGAAGTGATTATATTTATTAAACTAGGTTTACTTAATAAGTTAAACTATTTAAATTGAAAAAGATTAATTAACAGATTTAATAATCAATTCAATTTTAAAAATATTGGTTAAAGATCAACGTTGTAACATTTTTTTTTTAAAACTCTGAGATAATATGATTCAATCTTAATCTGGTGTGATTTAATTTGAAATTGATTCAATTTAAATTCACTTGATTCATTCTATTTAAAAATGGAATCAAATAAATAAGACCTACGATCATGCCACTTTAAACACAACTTACTCACGTGAATGCTATTACTATTTTTGCATTAAATACGTTGACTCTCTAGATTTTTCTATATTATATTGCTTAATCCTTGGCTGTTATATGTTATATTAAAATCCCTCCTTAATTTGACTTATTAAATAAAAATATCTCTATTAATTTTTTTTGTTAAATCCATATAAAACATCTGTAACATCTTTTATTTTATTATATCAAAATTTCTTAAGCAATCAAATTTCATTTTTTTTATTTCTTTTGTTTCACAATATCTGTTCACCTAAATTAAGAAAATAATTAATTAAAAATAGTTTTAATTAATATTAACTAATATACCTTTAATTGTTTTCAACTAAAATTTTACATAAATTCTAATACAAAAATATTTAATTATAAAAAAGAGAAAATGATAATAAAGGTAAATTTGAAAAATAAAAAATTAATATTATATTAGTAATATAAAATAATAATTATATTGAAATATATTTTTTCTAAAATAATAAATATTGTAAAATAGGAAGAGTATCATCTTTTATCGAATTTTCATTCTAACTCAGACAATAACAAACACCAAAATTCTTTTGGCCATCTTAAACCGAATCAACTCGTCGGGAAGCTGAGGAGAATACCACATAACCACTTAGTACCTTGAAGAGTGACACCTGCCCATTAAATCTCTCTCTTCCTTCCCTTTGTATCTTCCTTCACACGTGCGTGACAAACAAATAACTTTCCCTCTTTCTCTCTCCTTCTTCTCTATCAAGTGCGAGAAACAACAATATATACTGTTTATTATTCCATATAATCCTCTTCCTTGCAACAATAATATATACTCTCAATACTTGTTCCTCTTCATTTTAAAGCAACTAAAAACCACAAATCCAGAAAATAATTTTTAAAAAATAATCCTACCTAGCTGCTCACACTTAGACATGGGGCAAGATTGTCTTGCTTGCTTATGGCTGTGCTGAGACGAGACAGGTGTAATGCATCGTAGACGAGTGTTGGGCTACATTGATCTTCTATAGAACAGTCGCAAATGGGACTTAGCAAAGGCGATAGCAGGGCACTGGTCTGCTGTACACTGCTACTACGTACTGGCATTTGAAGTGTTGTTTTAGCTAAGCAGGTTCTTGGCTTGACATTAGTGGGCAGGAATATGCAAGCATCTTTCCTCCTTCTCTTGTGATATTAACACTTCCCTTAAATCAATCTCCAAATTACAAGAAATGTAAAAGAGAGATGATCAACTATAGCATTTTGCATTATTAGGGTTGCCTTGGTTAATAGAAAATTGGATGGTTTCTTTTATTTTTATTATTATCATTATTTTGTAGCTTGCGTTCAGTCAATTGCATGATCAATTTCCATTTCAGATGCTTCTGACGAGAATAAGCATCTCGAACAACTGGTGTGCAGCTTTGAACTATCCTTCTCGTATTACAGCCCCCCATTCTTACATATCAATTCTGAAAATTCATTAGAAACTCAACAAAGGTAGGGAGTGATTTTCCATTTGCAAACACAATCAGCTCTTTAAATCAAACAAGCAGTCATAATGGTATTTTTGGAGCTATAAATTTTTTTAAAAAAAAATTAAATATATTGACCTTTTTAGTTTTTTTTTTTTCATATTATTACTATTTAATGTTCACTTTTTTATATTATATTAAAATATCTCTTATATGTTAGTGTTATAAATTAAGCTGTGTAATTTTTTTTATCATATCAAGTAATGTCATGTTTTTTTTTTTTTACCGTGTATCAAATAACTACTTTATTTTATTATTTTTTCGAAATTCTACATCATTTTTGCTAATTTAGTATAATTGAAATTAGCTAAAATAAAATAACAATTCTAATACAATATAACTTTCAATTCAATAAGGTACTTTTTTAAGTAAGAAAAAAATTAAAAATATATTACATAGTAAAAAAACTTTTTAAAAAATATTATTTCATAATCAATTAATATATAAAATTATAGTATAACCTAAAATTTATATTTAGATTATATAAAAATTTAAAAGTAGATTGTCTATTGCATCAATTGTAATGATATTTTTATTATTTTGGTCGCTACATGGTAAAAATTCATTATAAAATAAAAATTGTCTCCTAAATGCCCTAAAGTGGGAAACATTTTTTTTATTTACCATTAAATTGGAAAAAGCCCGTCATTGAAATTCATTATATATATATATATATATATATTACTCAGCATGATATGCTTAGTTTGAGCGTGATACTTGGATTTAAATTTGAGTGTGAATTCCTTACTTGGATAATTTATCCCAAAAAGGGCCTATTAATATCGAAGTGGGAGACTAACTTTTTTGAATGTATTAAATAGAAAAATCTGCACTTAATTTTAAACATATATTAATCGGAATAGACTAAATAATTTCAAAGATTATGTTAAGACCAATAAATATTGTCTTAATGATGTCATAAGTTGATAAGGATTTGAGTTATCGTATTTCTTTAGGAGTGTTTATAGTCTCGAAAACTATTCTTTAGGGGCAAGTCAATTAATTTGATGAATTCAGAAATTGAAATTAAAAGAAATACCCCGAAAAAGAAAAGGTAATTATCAGTTTTTTTTTTTAAAAAAAAAATCAGCATCATAATCCTTGTAGGATATGAAGTAGCTCTTTCCTTATTGATATCGGACTACAAAACCTTATATAATAACTCCGTTTCTTCACAAAACAAACCTATTTCTCAATAACCAAAATAGTTCAGAAGTACTAAGTAGTAAGCCATGTGTTTCCTTTCGTCAATTCCAGAGGTTAAAGGAGAGGAGGAGAAAAAGGATGGTGCTGGGTTTTTAACTCTTGAAGCTTTAGCGGCTGACATCGATATTTTCAAGGACGTGACCAAGTTTCAGGCTTTGGTAGAAGTTGCAGGTTTTGCTTCGAAAATGGAGAAAAAATGTACTGGAGAAAGAATGAGGAAGGAGAGGCATGATAGGCGGTTCAAAGAGAAGGGTGTGAAGACGCCAGCCGTTTTTCACATTGGAGAAAATACATGTATTCAAGAGAAACTGCTGGGGTCTTCTATCAAGAGCTACAAAGCCATCGATAATATTACAAGTAGCGCTAATAATATGAAACGACGATTTTCATGCCGTGAGGACGATGATGAATGGGATGCTGCACTTGAGAATCGACAAAGGAGAAAGAAGTATAGAGAGAGCGGAAAAGTTGAAAGTGATCAAAAGGGCAACAAGAAAGATGAGCCATTAAGTTTTGCACAACTGCCTCAAAATTTCAAGGACAAGATTATTAAAGAGAAGCAGGGCACTGATGTGCTGTTAGTAATACAAAAAAAAATAACTCGCACTGACATGACAGATGGTCATAGTCGTTTGTCGATGCCGGAGAAGCAAACCCTATCCGAGTTCTTGACTGAAGAAGAGAAGGAGGCGCTTTCAGCGGGTGGACAATTTACCGTGGAAATCATTGAGCCACTTCTTGATGTAAGTGAAATAATTTTTAAGAGGTGGGTGATGAGAAAGGAGGTTGGGAAAGCAAGCTCATCATGTTTTGTGTTTATCCGTCATTGGAATAACCTTAAGAAGAAGAATAAGATCGAGGAGGGAGACATTATTCAAGTATGGTCTTTTAGAGTCAATGGAAAGCTATCTTTTGCATTGGTTAAGATTGAGGAGGAACAGAAAGAGCAGGAGAATCTTGGCCTTATTGTTGGTGATGGAACTGAAATCATTCACAGTAACAGTCCAAGCAAAGGATGCTGCTGATCGAGGTGGAGATGGTGAATCTTGTGTCAGTCAAGTTGGAGATTTTGGCTCGTTCAGTACAAGTCTTGATGAAAGACTGGCTAGGGTTTTTTTTTTTGTGTGTTATTATTATTAAAGAGTAGCTGCAATGTATTTAGTTAATGGATTAATTTTTTGGAAAAATTTTGCCATGTAGATTATTTAGAGTTTACAGTTGAAGCCTAGGCATATAAAGAAATTATTTTCTACTTACATAAATAAAATTTCAAGTGTTTGTTGGATTTTTAGAACATGTTTAGTTATGGCCATATCTCAAAAGATACTATAAAATCTTTCTAAGTATATGATTCGCAAACAGTTACTGCTCTTCTTTAATGAAAAGGATTTTCTTTTAGCTCAATGAGATCAACTTCTTTCAGTATATTTTTCAAGTGTATACGTTAAATGAGGGTTGCCATATATCCATGTTTAAGATTCAAGTCGCCTCGTAACATAGAAAATTCAATCTTCAATAACCCAGCTAAAATTTAATCTTCAACCTCCTCAAGAAACCAACTGTTAATCAAACAATTTCAATGTCCAAAGCTAATGCACGATTTTCTTATAAATTCTCATTAACAATAAAAATATGGGTTAGCTTATAATTAATAAGAGAAAAAGTAAATTGAGGTTAGTCAATTAAATCACATAAATGAAATCAACATCTGGTAAACCTATAATATTGTTATTAGGTTAAAAAAAAAAAAGAGGTGAATTTTATAATCACGTTACAGTATGATATTATTATGTAAAAGTTTGAATTATTTATATAATTGATTTATTATTTATAATAATTCACACAAATGAAATTAACATGTAAATCTATAATATTTTTTTGAAGTAAAAAAAGAGATGCGCTGCAGTATGATATCATTATATAAAAGTTTAAATTATTTATATAATTAATTTATTGTTTATAATAATTTATTTAAAAAGATAAATAATTATATATATTAATGAAATTATATTACTTAAATATTAAAAATAATACTAATATGAGATAATACTGTATACCACACAAGACGCGCTATAGTGTTGATCGAAAAAGACGCAAGGAACAAAAAATCTTTATTTCCATTTTGAATTCATTCAATCGATGTATAGTTATGGATGCTAGTGTGCAGGTTCAAGTGAAAATAAGGACTCACTGGCCAAAGATGGAGAATCTAGCTAGTGTGCAATTTGAATCTCAGAGTGTTGCGACAGTGCTTGATGATCTTTATTTGAATAAAGCTGAGCGAGTAGAACCTGTTGTGCCCAATCATGTGATATCTCCTGTCCACTCTGTTGCTCCGATTGAAATTCCGATCATTAATGAGGATGCTGTGCATGAGATATCTCAAGCTGCTCCTGGAAAATCTTGGATGGATCTCTTTGGTTCTAATAGGAATCAGAGTGAGGGTGCTGAACTTCGTTTTGTTTCCCTATCTGTGAACCAAGGTGAGTCTACTGTTCGTTTTCACTCCGAACTAGATAAATGGAAGTACGCAATTGTGGGTAGTGTTTTTGGACTGAAGCCGAGATTCTACAAGATTCTAAATAATGCAATTAACAGATGGAAAAGTCTGGGTCTCGAGTCAGTTCGTATAATTGATTCCAATGTATTTCTATTCACTTCCAATTCTGAAGAAGGGAAATCCACGGTTTGATTTACCTGGGCCTTTTCCTATAATTCAATGACTTTAGAGGATGAAAATGAGCAGACATTTAAAGAAAGATATTAAATATTACCAGAGTTGTGGACGAATTGTCAGCAATTTTGGGCACTCTGTTGAGGATTGTGTTAAAAACCAGAAGCAAGTATGGCAGCCTAAGCAATCTGAAACACCTTCTTCGGGAGATTTGGTTTGTTCCAATAAGGCAATTTCAGGGGAGGTATTGAGGAATGGCAGTGCAAAGAAAGTAGTTTCGCATTCTCCTACAACAGTGAAAGATAAAAGATAAACGAAAGGTGCCTAGGTGCTAATAAGTTCAATATATTAGGTAATTCACACTGAACTTAAGGCTGGTGCTTCAAGTTCTAATTTACAAGGGTTTTCTAGTGTTGTGAGGAGTCCTTTGGAGGAAGTTTATGTGATGAGGGGACAGAAACCCCTTGATAGCTGTATAGAATATAAGAGATCTTAATACTGTTTAAAGCAATCAAAAGTTAGACATACAATTGTGAAGAATAAGCTGAGTTGTTTGGACATGGAAAGCAGAGTTAAGATTCATAATAAGGAAAATGTCTGGAGAGTTATTGGTTTAAGGAACTGAAAGGTTTTGACTACCATCAAGCTGCTAATTTAGGGAGGATTTGGATTCTCTAATCCTAATCATATGCAGGTGATGTAGTTGATATGGATGATCAATTTATGCACTGTTTAGTTAAGCTACAGGCTTATCAATTATATTGTACTACGGTTTATAGTGTTAATGGGAGTAAGGAGAGGGAAGTTCTTTGGCAAGCACTTGTGAATATTAGTGGTACTATATCTCATCCGTAGGTAGTAATGCGTAGGGGGTGGGCATTAATTGGTGGAAACCGAAAATATCAGTTTGATTTGCTTTAAATATAAATTTAGTTTTTTTTCTTTTTTAAAAAAATTTAGTTAATTTAATTCAATTTTAGCTAAATAAAAATTGATTGAATCCAATCGAATATAATTTATTTAAAATCCTATTTAAACTTCATTATTTATATTAAAATATATTATTTGTATTAAAAATATTTGAAAATATATTATAAAAATTATTATTTATATTAACTATTTTAAAAATTATTTTTTAGAAAAATCACAGTTAAGTTGAATTATATCATATTTGTTCTATTCGATTTATAAATTTATTTAGTTTATATCAATTTATATTTTTCAAATTTGATTTTTTTAATTTTGATTCGTTCTATTTGATTTGAACCAAATGTCTATCTTCAGTAATAGGAGATTTTAATGCTTTACTATATTCATCTAAAAAACAAAAAGGTGTTGATTCTCTTGATAGAAATAGTGACAATTTTAAAAATTATTTTGGTCTCTGCAATCTAATAGAATTAACGAAGTTTGATTGTCATTTTACTTTAGATCAACGATCAATGATCAATGAGGAGAGACCAGGATATCAAAAAAATAGACAAAGTTGTGATAAATTCAAAATGTCTTGATGTTTACAGAAATGCTGAGTATAATGTTATGGGAACTAAAATTTTTTATCACTCTATTTTAGTAGTCACCATAACAAAAAAAAAAAAAAAAAAGCAATTTTGAGCTACACAACTTAAATTTCTCAATATGTGGATGCAACATCTTTTATTTTATCAACTTCTTAGAGAGGTTTGGTCTTCTTCAATCTCTATTTGTGTTATGTTTTGAGTTGTTCAAAAATTTAAACCGTTAAAGTCTGTTTTAAAATCCTTGAACAATAATCATTTTGCTAATATTTCTTGTAAGGTTCAATAATGCAAGAACTTGAATAATTGTAGATACTATTGCAAGCTAATCCTACAAATCAACATTTATTAGATGAAGAAGCTGCTATTGTTCTTCGATTTTAAACACTCAGTAGACATGAGAAGAGTCTATTGAGGCGAAAATCTAGAATTAACTAGCTTGGTAACATTAAATATTTCCACATTGTTAAGCAGTGTGTGTGTATATATATATATTGCAGCTTTTTCAATTACTTTGATATTTGCCTAGCATTCCGATAGCAAAACCGATGTATGATCTAGTGCAAGTTTGGACATTCATCAAACTCTCAATAATTGATGAGTAAGAAATTGTTTTCTTTTGTTTGCATTGCACTTTATTGTTTGGGCGTTGTATAAGATTGAACTTATCTCTTTCTGAATTAAAACGATAGTCATAAATACTTTTTCATTTTGAATCTTTCTAAGACTTCATTGATATGTGCTTTCTGAGATAATCCTAATAATCCTTGATATTTGTTATGAAATATTGCAATTTCTATCACTTAAAATGCCACACCCATATTTTTCATTACAAAGTTTTCAAAGAGAAATTTATTGGTCTCATATAATAGGCCAAAATTATTTACAATAAGCAAAATATCATCAACAAATAAAAATAAAAACATAGACTTGCACTCATTGACTTTCAGATATATACACCGATTAATAGTATTTCACTAAATCTAAAAGATATAATAGTATCATTAAACTAAAGATACCATTGCCAGGAAAATCATATATTGATTTCAGTTTATATTCCATGTGTTCCTTTTCTTCAATAGACAATCTCTCAAATTGATCCACCTAGCTTTTTTTCTCTAAATTTTCATTCAAAAAAACAATTTTCACATCCATTTTGGATCATAATAAGTTATTCATTGCCATAATAATTCTAAGAGTCCTTTTCAAAAATAGGAGAAAAATTCTAATATAGTGCACCATTCTTTTGACTAGCTTTATATTGTCCAATATTATCATTTGAGTTACATTTGGTCTTAAAGACCCATTTACCGATAATTTTCTTACAACCTTCAAGTAATTTCACAAGATTCCAAACTCTATTGGGATCCATTGATTTTAACTCTTCTTTTATGGCATCTAACTATTTAATAGAATTATCATTTTCTATGGCTTGTAAAAATGAAATTGGATTTTCAGCCCACAATTTGTTTTTCTTGATGTTTAACCCTAGATGCTTATGCATTTATTCCAACTAAGAGGTAGAGGGAAATAGATAGCTCATTTCATTTACGAGATATGAAGAGAGATGGAGAGACTGAGAAAAAAAATCTCATGAAAATTGGTAAATGCAAATGCGTAATGGTAATTTTTTGAGTTAAAGTGGTCTAGACCCACTTTTATTAAGTTTTAAGTGATTAAAAGAGAGAAAAAAAAAAGTGGCCTTAAAAAAAACAAATAAGGGTTGTTTGATATAACTGATAAATGCAACCAATAGCTGATTAACGTCTATTAGCTGATAAAACAGTGTTTGGTAAAAATCTAGAACAGTTGTTGATAACTAATTAATGTGTCATTCAGTTGCGGTTAGAATCTTCTTCTATTTGGAGCTGTTTTCCAGCCTCACTGTTAATAGTTAATAAATTATAAAAATACTCTTTCTTTTAGATTTCTTTTATCTTTATTTTAACTATTTATGTAAATAATTTATTTTAAATTATTATACACAAATTTTATAAAAAAATTATACACAAGATTTTTTAATTACTAAAAATATATTAACATCTATAATAATTAACATTAATAAAAATAATTATTAAAATTTTATAAATACAAAATAATAATTATAATATCATAAAATTTGAAATAATATATTATAAAAATACATGAAAATATATTATTTATTTTAATATATAAAATATTAAAATTATACCTTTATTAGTCATTTTATAAATTAACGACAATAGCTAAATAAAATTTACCAAACACTTAATATCAAACCGCTATTAGCTATAAACTATCAACAACTATTACTGACTATCAACTACATTTATCAGCTATCCCAAACATATCCATAAAGTGGACTTGTGACTACCATGTCAATAATTCTAGCGAATTTTTTTTAATCAAACCACATTAGAATACTAATTATAATGTAATGATAACATTATAAAAAATAAAAGAAGTGACCATAATAAAATTATTATAATACATTAGTGACCATTAATGCAATTTACCTAAGAGTCCAAAAATTCTTGGAGGTCTTGAATTTCCAATAAGGCTTAATTTTTTTTATCATAATAATCTTAGAAGACTTATAGGTCACGCAACAAGAAAGTCGTCCAATCTTAATGGTAAGGTCTGTCCTCAAATAACATTGTTGGAGGAATTCATGTGGAATTGGTAGGTTGGTATTAGCTTGAAGTATTACATCTTTCATACAATGGACTTACAGGACCTATTCATCAAGACAAACAGTTGAACACATTTGAAATTGAACCCTATGTATCAAGAGAACTTGGGATTATGCATGTGAATTTCCATTACGAAAAGCTTGCGGTTCTGCTAATGCGCCAGAAATGCAATCGTCACTCTGAACATGCAATTTTCGAGTAGCCTATTATGTTGATGGGGGTACCAATAAGGATTTGTGGTAGGTGTGTGCATTGGGGTATAGTTTGTGATGCTGGTCAAAGGTTCGATGTTAAACAAGAATTATTGATGGGGCAAAAAAGGTTCAAATAGGATTTAATTGTAAATGTTATTTTGGCAACGATATGGAGAAATACTAATTTAAGCTTGTATTTCCTGTTTGGGAAAGTGTAGCTAATGCCAAAGTGTGACGCTTACATTATTGTTGCATTTAAGGTCACGTTTGGACTTGGGTGAAATAATTTTTTTTTTTCATATTGATTTTTTTAACACTAAAATCGTGTTTTAGTGACACAAATTTTTTTCTCTTTTCTTTAACTAAGAAAAAGAATTTGTTCAAAAATAAATAAAATGTTTGGGTGAATTGAGTGTTATAGTTTTTTTTCTTCTTTTTTTAATAAAAAACAAACTTTGTTCAATTTTTTCTTCAAATTCTACACAGAAAATGAATAAAAATATTTAAGTGTCTTGAATGCTTTTCTTTTTTTCTTCAAACAATTTGGATGTTACAATTTTTTCTTTTTTTTGAACAAATAAGAAATAAAATTTGTTCAAATGTATACAAAATTTTAACAAATTTTATATGTAAAATGAAAAAATTCTGTATCTACGAAATTTATATAATTTCTTCAAATTTGATATGAAAAATAAATAAATTATGTATTTAAAGTGAAAAAATTATGTATCTAAATAATAAGTTAAACACGGTCTAATATGGTTACTATTATCATTATATTCGTATTTGGTTTATTTAATTTTTTTTGAACATATAAAAAGTGAATGATAGAAACAAATTCTAGGTGGGAAAACAATATAGTTGTTGCACATTATGGCACCCATCAGCTTCCTTTCTATTTTATGGGAGAATTTCAGGTACCAGTTGATGTATTGGCATTCAAATAAAAGTACAATAATTATTACACAGTTAATCTACGATCACGTAATGTTTTTAAAACTGAATTAATTATTAAACTATTGAATGGCTGATTTTAAAATTTATTGAATTAGTTTAATTTTAAAAATAAATAAAAATATTTTAAAGTTAAAAAATAGTATAATTTAATAAAAAAATTAAAAATATTTTAATATTTAGATTTTGAGAAAAAATGTAATTTTCAAAAATTTATATAACAGCATACTTTTATATTAGACTGATTTAATTTAGTTTATTAATTTTGATCAATTTTAATTCATAATTAAACTAAATAATTAATTAAATTTTGTCTTATTAGTTTAATCGGCCAATCCGATGAAGCATTACCACTAAAGCCAAAACTTGATTGGCATATCGATTATTTTAAAGGATGTACAGATTTCGTTCTGGCTTTGATTGTTACTGTCCAAGGCATTATGATATAAAATTTTAAGTTTTTTTTTTTTTTTGTAATTATTATTATTATTATTTGGGTGCTAGTCTGCTAGGTAAAAGAATATCATGAGAATTACAATGCTGTCAACTAGAATAGCAACCCAAACTACGTCCTAATTGTTCATTCTTTCATTTTGCAATGGATTGTAACACCGTATTGACCCAATTTAACAATTTCAGCAAATGATTTCGCAAGTTAAACACATAATCAAGCAGTTAAGATTTTTCTTTCACGCAATCATTTATCTTATCACTTGATTTTTTTTTTTTTTAATATCCAATTATGAGGAAATTCTTCACTAATAGCTTGATTAATTCGGAATTTTTATGACACATATTGAATCAATATATAATTATATTTAATAATAAAAATAAATCAGTATTTAAATATTAATAGCTATGATAATAATAAAAATAATAATATGCGTAATTATAGACAATTTTTTTTTTCTTTTGTTTATTCTCATCAGTGTATAACCCACTTGACTAAGTGCAATAAAATATTTTTCTAATTAATAATATTTAAAATAGAAAAAGTTAAGGTGAGTAAACAAATTTACACAAATGCCTGGACCAAAACAGCAGGCAGACCTATAATATTTTTATTAAGCTCAAAGATAGTCGTCATGAAGAAGAAGCAAGGAACAAAAAATTACACTTTTTTGGCAAAAATTACAAATCAATCCTGTATGACTGTTAGATCCCTTCGGCGGGGGGACTGGGTTAGTGCTCCTTGCGGAGAAACAATTTGACTGTGCTGTGTGTATAAACCTAATTCATGAACTTCCGGCAATTTGGAGCTTTACATAAACAGGGAACTTTGAATTCATCAGGCTCATCAGGATCAAATAAGTAATCATACCTGCCACATATGAGCAGCAACAATAAATTCAAGATTGAAAAACATCATAAATTTGAAAAGTTCCAGAGGGGTAGAGAGAGAGAGAGAGAGAGAGATACGTTAGCTCATCACCAGCAGATACATTAGTCTTAGCAATAAGGACAATACGACTCTCATCATCACCCACACTCATGATCCTTGCATAGCAATTTGGCATACACTGTATCAAATACAAATTATCAATATCATTATAAGAATTTAAGTTACACTTTACTGGACTTATTGGAGTTTATCTTTGAAAAATCAATCACAAATTGCAGAAATCTAAATAATGGATTAGTATGAAAGCAAGAATTTCAAATTTGGTAACGATATTGTGGCATAAAATGATATGCAAAGGGTATGCACAGGCGACTGCAGAGTAGAATACAGGACAGAAAATTCTCCTTCCAAAAGAAAGGGAAAAAAAATTGTAAGTTAGATTTAAGAGACTTACCGAATGGTTTATTAGGCGTGCTATGTTTCCTTTGTCAGTGGCATCTACCACTACCTCTTCACTTATCTTAAAAAGCTGCAGAACATAACCAGATCATGGTTAGCCCTCAAACGGGAAAAAATGTAGTAGGAAGAGGCAAGGAAAATCAAAAAGTGAGATACAGTAAATTTGACGGGATAAATGTAAAATACAAGGGGACAGAATCCAGAAAGCAAATTTAATTGAGAAAAGTGCTTCAATAATATTTAACACCTGAAAGGTCTCAATCCAACTCTTTGAGATTCATTAAACATACAGACAACTGTTGCCATCTTCAACTTAACTAGAACCACCTGGACATCATAAAAGAAGGGGGAAAAAATCTTACATAGCAGTCTTTGCCTTGTAAACGGTAGTGTGCCTCCCTAAGATCTGCAATGCTACGTCTCACCTGTTCACCACGGTATTCAAGGACCTGGAGACAAGCATAGCTTGTTAATATTGTGCATGCACTCTGAGACTGATTATTCCACAGAACAAAACATACTACAATTCAGGCTCTAAAAATAAGTCGCAGTATATATCACATACACACAATCAAACATTTACAGTTCACATTTATTGCATGTGTAATAATTTGCAACATATTAAAATTTTCAAGGATGTCCCACTGGATGGAATCACAGCCATATGTTTTTAGTCGCATATTTCAATTCATACCACCACTGTGACATTTTTACATCAGAAATGCTCCTTATCACCCAGACTACTTTTATAGTTTTGACAGAAACTACGTACCATTTCTCCTTCTTGAATGTTTCTCAGTGCAAAAAGGCCCCATCCATGTATGCCCGATCTACCAAAGCAAACTCGATCATTTTCAGTTCTCTGGAGTCATGTGCATACCACGTAAATAGTTAAAAGGATTGAATAGAAACTAACAGTAACTGAACAAAAACAAAGAATGAAGATTTGCCTGCAAATGGTAAAGCCTTTCTCTGAAAGAAGAAAAACTTTTAGGTTCCTCAACTACCTGTCAAATGAGAAGACCAAGGATGTTACCACTAGATTGATCACACCAGATCATAGAGTATGGAAATATAACCATCTCAAAGGAAAAAAAGAAACTTTACTCTAAATGCATTCAAACTTTGTATAATGCGTAAAGGATGATGACAAGGTCTTGTCAATTGGTGAGCAGTGGCTTCTTCTTTTGTTCTCTGTCAAAGCAAGAGAGAGTTCAGTCTTTGGATAAAAGTATAAAAACACAAATATCTCTCAGGATTCGCAATTTGCAAATATAGATCAATTACATGATACGGACCATAAAGGGGATCAGTAACATAACATAGTCCATATATTAATTTTTAATACTTCAAGCTAAGATATGCTCCACCCCCAATTAGACTCAGTTAAATTTAGTTGAGTTGAATCTATCAATAACAGCTAGCTATTAAGACTACAAATTGCCATTCCATAATTGACATATATGTCGTTCAATTGCATAATTAAAATTTAGATAACATCTTATTTACAATCCAGCGTTCAAAAAATCTGTTTCCATTCTGAATTCAGACATCTAAGATGGTTCAATCACACTAGTGTAAAACAGTGTGCAGGCTCAAGTGAAAATAAAGACTCAGGCCACCGATAGCATAGCATAGGTTAACGCATAGAAAAATTTACTACCACTATAGCTCAGAAAAAGTTTGGTTTCAAATACTTTCAAAAAAATAGAAAAGTACTCCCATGTACCAAACTGAAACGAGGCTTGAGATATCATCTTTTGCTCTTTGCAATTGCACAAAAGAAATTTGGCCCTAGACACAATTCAACCCAAATTTGTGAGTAGGCTCAATTTAGTTCTAAATGCGGACACTGGTACTAGCTATAGCATATGAGTCAGTGTATTCAATCATCTGCTAAATTTATCAGAAATTTTTCCAAAGCACCAGATCAAGCTAAATTAATCTACCAAATTTATCAATATTGACTTTTCTAATTATGTTTCTGATGCTGTCTTCCTTGTATGAGCTGCCAGATCAGGCATTGGTCTAACATTTGATTCTATATGACAACTGCAGCAAAAAGAACCAAATGAAGCCTCTAAATCATTTAAGGATTGATTTCAGCTCATTCACACTTTTGGAGACTTCAAATCTCCAAACGCCCAAAATACAAACCATTAAGCACCCCGTAAATTTCTCTTGGAGATACCTTCTTATTGTTATTTACTCTTTTAAAGACCCGACACCTCGCAGCAGAGAGTGGCTCAATCTCATTAGTTTCTTCAGTTGACAACTCTTCAAGTTTTACTCTGTTGGATGAAATTAACCTTGTACCACCTCTCTTCTTGTTTTGAATAAGGCTTTTGGCAGAAAATATCCCTACAGGAGTCTGAATGGTCAAAACTGTATCTGGATTTGGAGCCCTGCACCAGAAATAAGACTGTGAAGACATAGAATATGGATTACAGATGAAGTAAATTATGTTTGTTGACAAATATGAAGGCCACTGAACCACTGCAGAAACAGCCACACATAAACTCTAGATAAGCAAGAGGTAACAGTGATTGGCTTCATTATCGCACATCAGGAACATGTACCTGTGATATGCACAGTATGAAACCATTTTTGTGGTCTGTCTCCCATTTTTCTCCAGGCAATGCAACTGCAAATTAGACAACACAGATAACATAATCATAAACTGACAAGAGAGATCTATGTCTGGCTTGACCAGATAACCAGTCCAGGTGATGTAGCTTGATATAATCCTAGGGAAAAATAGCTATAGCAACAATTAATGCAAACAGACAACAATCATGTAACTCACCTCCATGCGGTAACCAGCCCTTGAAGCACACATTGCATGGTAATAAGTGGAACACTTGCAACACTGAGTGCATGAACCATGAATTTGCTTGCAGATAACACAAATCTGAAGTGCATGGTGACAAAACATATTCAGATTTCATAATAACCAGAGAATAAATAACAAGAATGAGTTTCAAGAAGGAAAAGAAGAAGGGGCAAGAAACACAACTAGAATTGAAGATGACATGTTGCACTCCAAGTCATTTGTGCAGTATTGTAAAAACTTATAGATGGAGCACTTTACTCCTTTTCTATTGGCTAAAGTGCAAAAAGAGCCCAAAACCAGGAAAAAGCATTGAGTGCAAGAACGCCCACTTCAATATTTGAAGCAAATAATTTATTGGATCAGTTAAAATAAGGTTGAAATAACATTAATCCTGACATGATACGAATTGAACTTCTGAAGATCAATTCCTTAACTGATTTAAACCTAAGCAGCTACAATGTAGTGACAACTAAAAGGACAATTCTACCTTCACAAAAGAATTCGAAGGGATACTTAAGATCCCAAGAGCAGGTTCCATCCTTTCATCACTTGCAAAGGAGACCTCAGGTTGAAACCAAGCACAGGTAACATGAACCCATAATGTCTCAACATCAGTTGGCTTTAGAGCACCACCTAACAAAATTTCAGAAACTTATCTATGATGAGAACAAAAGGCAAAAAGAAACCAATTTTCAAGATCTTTATGAATGTGATAAAATAAACATGCTAGGCAGTAAAGTATATTCAACAACCAATTGACAAAAAATCTTCTGGATGAGAGCTGCTTTAAAAAGTGCTAGTCATACATGCAAAATAATTATTAAACCATCAATTCATAATTGGCTTCAACCGAAATTTTAACAGAAGGAGATCCTATATTTGCTGACTAAAAGGTAAATAGGGTTAATAGGTTGTGCGAGATGACCTATATTCTATTCATGGTAAGAACTTTTTCTGCATTTTTGCCCACATTGTTAGCAAATGTGAATAACAAAAAACCAACCTTTTACTGGACAAAGGCAACACTCCCGCTTAACATCAGGTGTTTCACATGCCTTGCAAACCCATGAAGTCAAGTCTTGCACATTCCTTGCTCCATAGCATTCCTGATGAACAGCTATTTGACATCTGAAAGACATAAAAGTAATAACAACATCATTAAAAAAAAAAATTAAAGAAAAAAATTCCTTGGGAGAGCAAGAATTCAAGATGAAGGAGCAGCAGGGTGAACATAGTATCTGTTCCAGGATAATAGAATGTTTGACTAAACAAATAGATCCCCTCTTGACAATAGTTCAGTACCTGTTGCAGATAATAATTTTGTTGTAATCCCAGTCTTCAACCCATCTACATACGGCACAACGTTCTGTTGTCCACTTTGCATGAACAGGTTCATATTTCTCTGCCATGAGAACAATGACAACAGGTTACTTCAACAGTGCAGAGAAGATAACATCACAATAGATTGAAAAATTCAATGGCTGAAAAAGAAATATGCCTTGAAAGAATGTGAGCAACTTCTGCTTTCGCTCTTTAATGGAAGGTCGTTTTGGAGGTTTGGTAGAAACAGCACGTTCATGATACTCTGCTAACTGCATCATCTGCATAGTCCAAAAAGAAGACACAGGAAAAATCAGCTTCAAGTATAAGTGACACGCCCAAGGAAAAAGAGGATGATGCACAAACCCATTGTTCTAGTTGAAGCATGGAACCTTTCACCCTAATACTGGTCCTCCAATTTTTAATTTTGGAACCTGTATGGCGCTCCCATTCACTAAGTGCTTGCTTTTCTGGCCCACAGGACCCACAGTTGCACACAACCCTTGAAAAGAGAAAGGACATAAATGAATAAACTGGAAAAGAAACCTCTCAGACCTCAAGCACAAAAAAGATTTGCCACAGAGAAAGTTAAGAGCTGAAACTATATGAGCAAAGAAAATCTCTAGCTCCTAAGGAGTTGTAGGTTAGTCATCTCTATAAATTATTGGAAAAAGAATTGCTCTTCCTCTGTTTTAATAGACACATGTAAACAAGAAAATTATAAAATCTAATGTAAATGCTCCTAGGAAACAGCTAAAAAAGTCTACATGTGACAAACTAATTGTTAAACTACAATTCTATTATTCTGCACTTCCAAAACAAGGACATACCTCACCATAAGTGATTGACTAATCAATTCATAAGATAAAATAAACATAGAAATAACCCATCAAAAAGATAGGCAGAAGGCAGCAACAGAAAGGAAACTAACACATCAATTTTGAGATCAGATTTTACTTACAAATGAAGGCTTGGGAAATATGTGCCTTCCACCCCTGAGCAGATAACAGTAACTTTGTTCGGCAACATTGGTTGGCCATTACTTTTGTTAAATCTGTAAAAGCAATCAAGTGACTAGATATAAAATCCATTGAATAGAAAACGATGAACAATTCCATGTGTCTGAAAAACTTAAAATTAAAAGAAACAGCTTACTTGGACTTTGGCTGCCCTTTCTCCGAATCAGACAATTCAAAATTAAATTTTGCCTTGCATGTAGGGCAGTAATAATCAGTGTCCTCCAGATCCTTCAAGGATAATAAATTGATTACAACAGTCAGTACCTTCCATTAAAGCAACATAATGATGACATGACACAGCTTGCCATTATTAAGTATGATGGACAAACCTTAAAACTGTTGTTGGAAATTTTGTCACACTCAGTGTGGACCCAAACTTTACAACCATCGCAGCGCACCTGATAACAACAAGATCCCAAAAAAGAATTACTAAGAGGGATGTCATGTTCAGGGAAGAAAATCACAAGATTCACAACTCCACAATAACTTTTGATATGCCTCACCCAGCTTCCACTGTCTGAACGATTCCAAATGTTCTTGCAAATACCGCAATAATGTTTAGACTTGCTTAGCTGCAGTAACAAATTATGCACTTGTGAAAAATATAAAATGACAAACAACATTTTCAATTATAGGAGACAAAACTTAATACAGGTATAACACCAAGACGTAACAGGTGGTACCAACCCTAGCACATGTTTTGCATAAGAATTGATCTCCAGGAGTTGAAGCCCCCATCTTCTTTGAAAATTTAAAAGGAAGGCTCATGCCACAACCTTCACAGGGTCGCGAGGTTTTATTTTTCCCGAATGCATCCTGAACCAGATGAAAAAATTTGATGAACTCAGAAAGATGAAATAAGAAATTGGAATCTTACTATTTATGCATATCGGTTCCCTTCAAAAGAATATTTAGACATAATACTGTATGAGTTTAAATTGAGTGACCTTTATTGCACAGCACCCCTACTAATATTAATTAAGTTACAAAGATTAGGGGCATACCAAAAAAAGAACAGAGAAAGGGCACATCATGCTACTTTTAGGGGCTTCATTCTTAAATCAGATGACAGAAACAAAGCTTGCCTTTACATATTAATTAAAAACTCGGAAATATTGTGTTCAAAATGGTGTTAACATGATTCCTGCACGTCAAGTTCTTTATCCTATAGTCACAACTGCTTCCCAAAAAAAAAAATTTTGAAGAAAAAATTGGCAGATCTGACATTGGGGATGTCCTCTTTCAATTCTAATAGTTCAAAAACCAAATGAGTTCTGAAAGTAGTACTTCAACATTAGAAGACTATTAACGGTACAACCAGATCCTGTGCAAACTGGCTTTTGCTGTCTAAAGTGTCTATACTAACCTGATAAAGCCTATTGGCATCATAAAAAAAACCAGAAAGACTAATTCTCATGCATGGGCTTTCTTTTCGGAAGAGGAGGGGCAGTTGGTTAAGGAAGAAATAATTGAGAAAGTATGCTATGAAAACTTACCTGGTTTGGAGAATGACAATCCTGATCTTGGTTCGAACCAGTAGCTTCTTGAAGCCATCTATAAACAGAATCATCATAAGTTTGATTCCCAGCTGCCATGTTTATATCCTGTATCAACTTCTCTGTGAACCCTTGTTCGGCCAGAAATGCCTCCTCAATTGCCATCTGGAAATCGCTAGGCTTGCAGTTTATCAGTTGGGACTGCTCCTGGAACCTACATGTAGTAACAAAATCTCACTCAAACAAAAACGTGAATTCTATGCTTATAACAACAACGTCGAGAAAGAAATGTACCTGTCTACAAAATCCATAAAGGGAAAGATCATCCCCCGTCTAACCCAAGCATAATCCTGTCATGACCATTCAAAGTATAACATAATTAACGGTCACATCCTTCCAAAAGTAACACTATAAACACAAGCGTCATAAATAAAAGCAACTCTCTATACAGTAAGTAAATAACTATTCATACCCTTTGATTCTCATTCCCAGGGTGACCAAAAAACATAACACAGGCTGCATCTGGTATGCAAGACCTCAAAACCAGTTCCGGTGCTTGCGTCATTGGATCAATCACAATGGCTGGCCAAAAAGGGTCCTTCTTACCGGACTTCGCCCAGATTACATCTCCCGAATAAAAATCCTCAGGTCCAAACAATCCATCTTTCCTCTCCGGCCTATCCAAGCTACTCAAGTCCACACCTTCACACTTCTCATCCTCCGCAAATTGCTCATGCAGTGAAGTAAGAGTACTTCTTGAACTCAAGTATTTCTTATACGTGACTTCTCCTCCATCATCCTTCTCACACAATGTAGCATATTTATGAGACTTGTATCCAATTCTCTCCTCAATTCTCTGTTTCTTCACATTACTAGTACCTTTTTTTGGCGTCCGGAAATTGAATTTCAACCGTTCTTTATCTTTCCTACTGTCATTCGTAATATTCTTACACTGAATAGTATAATCATCATCATCGAAGCTATAATCATGCAAGCTAGTCTTACTATCTTTCCTCCAATTCTCAATAACAGAATCGTTAAACCGTGAAGGAAGTACCTGAACCCGCCCTCTGGATGTCCGCACAAGAGGGGGACGTGAGACCTCAGCCGCACGATTATTATTATTATTATGATTATTATTACTATTTGCTCTGGTTGAATCTCGACCTTTGGATATAGGCTCCGACTCCACCTCTCCTGGAGGAGAGCAGGAAACTTGAGTGCACCAGGAAGTAGCAAATCCATTGTTCGAGGCTGCGGCTCCGAGAATCCCGCGAAAGCCAGCTAGAATTATGCCGGCGGCCACCTCGCCAAGAAGATTGAGAGGATAGTAACCTTTTAATTTGCGCTTCTTCCGAGTGGAGGCGGAGCTGTCGTCGTCGTCACCCGGTGATTCGCCGAGCTTGCACCGTTTAAGGCTCGGCATTTGGGATTTGAGGTTGCGCTTGATTATCATTCTCCTCAATATATATAATAAACAAAAAATCTAGGAAGAAACAGTCATAAATAAGCAGGTCGTAATCGAAATTTGAGTAGTTAATTAAACAACAACACCCCAATTCCCAAACCCTAAATAGGTAAAGGAAATTATAATTTAGAAGCGCAGACAAAATTGAAGCGATGTAGCAGAGAGGCAGAGAAAGAGAGAGAGGTTTTATTCGAGCGTAGGAAACAAACAGAAAAAAAAAATTAGGAAGCAAAAGAAGAGAGATTGAAATTGCAGAGGAGAGAACGAAACAAGGAAAAGAGATCTAAAATTCAAAGACGACCTTGTTGTCTTTTTTTTTCTTTTCTATTTTCTTTATTTCTCTCTCTCTCTCTCTCTCTCTCTCTCTCTTTCCAACTGCTTCTTCACACACACAGAATAGAGAAAGAAAGAAAAGGATGTACTTAATAATATTATTAATAACAAATTCTAATGTGGGTAGTTCTACTCCTCGTAGTAAGAGGAATTCATTAATTTAAATGGCCTGAAATTAAGAAAAACCTTCCTTCCTCTTTCAAAATTTTTTGCTTCTTTGTAGAGAGAGAGAGAGAGAGATTCCTGACGTTGTGCGTGAGTGAATAATGGGTTCGTGTTACGTGGTCTGCGCAATGGGGGCAGCCTAACTTTGGGCTTGACGTGATTTTGAAGGTAATATAGCCTCGTTTAATTTTGGTGATCTGGTGATGAAAATTTTCCAAGCTTTTCTTTTTTGTTGGATGATAAAAATAGTAGTTATGATTTTGTTCCAACAATGTGGCAAACTCACAATGCCTAGTACTAACGGGATGGACGAATTTTAATGATTTTATTCATGTTGGTTCAATTGGTATTCAGTTTGAATTACTCTTTGGATTTGATAAGGTCGGCCGGAAGCAGGAGGAATGGGTGGCGGTGGCACCACCAACAAGAAAGTTTTAGTGAGATCATTTTGGGCTGGTCGTGGCGCAGGCTTTTTGGTTGAAGATACCCGAATTTTTCCCAACAATTTTTCTGGAGGGGTTTTTTGGGTAGTTTTTTTGTTTATAAAAGGGTTGTAGTCCAAAACTGTTTTGCTTGCTTTGCTTCAACTACGAAATTTTATTTATTTATTTATTTTCTTTGGCTTGAATTTTTTAGAAAAAAAAAATTGTTATTATATTTCATATAGTTATTAAAATTCGTTTACCTTGATACGTGAAATATGGGTTGGAAATGGATGAGGCTGATATGTAACGTGGGTACGCACTTCTACCAATTTTTTTGGCTGGGTATGCATTTTCGTTTCCCCCTCTATTCAAAGATAAATGGGATTGAACGATGAAGTGGGTCCCCAAATGATTCTGTGTATTTGGGTGGGAGAGCCGGAGAAGAACCGGTGGCTTGTGGCTGGACAACAAGAGGTGTGACTGCAACAATTGAACTTAAATGAGTGAGAAGCGATGGTGGGATGGGGTTGGTTTTTTTTTTTTTTTTTTTTTCCAAATGAAAGATGGCTATGGTGATGGATTGGGCTTGGATGATTTGATAGATATTTTTCATGGTTCAACTGTCAACAACAGTAGATATCACCGTCCTCGTGGTCGTGGTGTGGGAATTTATGAAGCTTGGTATTAGAAAAGCTATTTTGGGTGGTTTCGTGGTAGATGGATTTGATGTCAGTTAGGTTTGTCCTCATATATATATATATAGGCTTAATTTTGTAAAAGCAAATAGTTTACTTTGTTCAATGTTAAATCTTTTTCTCTTTTCAAAACTGCAAGTTATGAGATGCTATAATTTTTTGCCAAATCGTTGGGTTTTTCTTTTTCCAATTGTCTGTGTATTTTGGAAAGGTAGCACCAAGGATCAATTCACAAATTTCAGTTTTGGGCGTATATCCTAGATTTGGGAAAATAATTACTGTAGCACATGAAACCGGTTGGGTGAAGTTCAAGAAGGGAAAGAGTGAGAGTAGAAGAAGATTGCGGAAACTGCAACCAACCATAGGGGATGGTGACCTAAGGACAAAGGAGGCAAACACTGCTAATTTTTCGAGAAGATTTGTTAACCCATGCGGTGGCAAGCCGAGAAGGTAGGAGGCAAGCCTACCCAGTTGCCATCGCTGGTGGAACGCCACTTAAGTTTGCATAGACGCGTTGTGCAGCCAAATACTGAAAAGTGGTCCTAGAAATGGAATCCATGTAATATTTTGTTTCA
Source organism: Omphalea diandra (assembly GCA_949677035.1). Taxonomy (NCBI): domain Eukaryota; kingdom Viridiplantae; phylum Streptophyta; class Magnoliopsida; order Malpighiales; family Euphorbiaceae; genus Omphalea; species Omphalea diandra. Next base: position 53,916 of record CATIWR010288500.1, read on the forward strand.
CTCGAGAGGCTGGTGTCGTCTCTAATCGCATGATGATTTTTTTTTTGGGGGGGGGGGCTTAATCAGCAATATATATATATATATATATATATATATATATTGCAATAAATATATTATGCGCTTCAAGTTTGATGTGGAATGACTTATTGGAGCTATGTAGTTGATTGGCTTGCACTCATTTCGGATTTTGGCTGCGTGCTATAAATGTGGAGAAGTAGGCTAGCTAGTGTCGCTGTTCTCGTCCTGTGTCGTGGCAAAAACGAATCCTAGTCATATTCCAGTTAGTTTAGAAGCTTGTCTACGGGAGTTTCTGATTAATAACACGAATCATTATATGGTTGATACACCTGCCAAGTTTTAGCTGATGTTTGTTCAGGTTAATCAGTGGTTTTCAAATTAGGCAACTGACTGTATGTCTATAATTTCATATCCAAGACTGGTAGTCAAATTCGATACTAATTAACCATGCCAAGTTATGACGCTGGAATCATTGTGTTTCAATTTGAAAACCGAACGCCTCTTGGTTTGCTAGTTTTCAGCTTACAATGTTTTGGTATGTTTTTGAATCAAATATTGACTTAAATTATGGATTGCTCGTACTGTTAGTCCATCGGTTGCAAGACATTAGTGGCTCACTGGCCTAATGCAAAAAACAGTTCAATCCTGTTGCAGGATAGCAGCTTTCTCAGGATGCATACTCTTCTACTTAGAGCCTGTTTGTTTTAATAATAAGTGAGCTGTTTTCAGTTGTATGCGTAATTATATTGTAAAAAATAATAATTATTGTAATATTTTAATTAATTTTTTATGAAATATTAATTTATATAATGATAAGTATAAGGATAATATTAAAAAAATAAAATTTAAACATTAATTTTTATATTCAAATGCTAGAAACACTGGCTTTTAACATTAATTTATATTTTATAAGCGCTGAATGTTAATTTATCGAATATGTTTTTGTAATATCAATCAGTCACTAAACTAAACGAACAGAAACATTTAATTAACAGATACACTGAATGGCATTCTTAATCAACAGGTACACTGACTGGCATTCTTAATCAACAGATACACTGACTGGCATTAAACCCAATGACAACATTAGCAGGAAACTGTACACACGGTATATTTGTTTCTTCCCTCGTTAACCTTCCTTTTATGGAATGTATCACTGAGGACAAGACAGAAATGGGTTCCTTTAACAAGACATTTAAACATTTCCATTTCAGAATATTATGCTCTCCTGATAAGAAATGGTTAGCCATCACACCAAATGTTTGTAGAACCATTAGAGAGACTATAAGCAATGCCATTTCATAGCACACATATAAACAAGTACAACTTTTCTGCGTTCTGCTCTCTTCTTATTCAACACAACCCTATGTACAACTCTACTTGCCGATTCTAGTCTACGAAGGAGGTTATTACAGCGAATGAGAGATTGACTACTTTGCACGAGTAGCAGTCTGGTTTATTTCACAGTACTTGTTTAGCTTCCGCCAAATCTAAGTTTTAGGCTTATGTTGCTACAGATTTCTATCATTACTGCTGCATAGGACTTTTATTTAATTCTATTCCTTCTCTTCCAAGATTAGTTAAAAGCTATTGTCTCTTTGAAACGTCAGACTCTTCAGTCTTTGCAAACCTTCCTCGAATCCTCGGTTGACTGTCTGCAAGAGCCTTCCTGCAAGCATACTGTAACAAACATATATGAGTTAAATCTGGCTTTTGAAAAACTAGTGGAGAATAAGAATTTAAGGATTTTCACAAGTTTGATCTTATAGAGCTAAGCATAGGTCCTATTCTTCAGTAGTCCATATTTTGCAGTAAGACAAAAGTAAAGAATGACTAGAATTTCAGCAGCTGGTGATTTAACTTTAGCACATGGAGAAAAATAAGCATATGGAAATGATATTATGTGTTTGGTTACCTTGATTTTCCTGCTAAAATTCCTCTTCGTCTTCTTATTCCTGTACCTGGAGAGCTTTTCCTTGCGGTCTTCAGTAGTGCTGCTGCTGATGATTAATGGCCGATCCAGGGGAGATTGGATGAGGCTTATATTTCCATTACCAAGAGTCTGTCATAAAAATGCATTGTCAATGACCCAGCCCCATCCTGTGGAAATGACCAGAAGATTCTAAACAATTCTCAGTCCGTAGACTTCATCACAAAGCCAATTCAACCTCGGTATTCAATTGCATGAAAATGTTCCACAAAAATCTGGTGGTTTATGCCGGACAGATGATAAAAGGAAAAAAAAAAAAAAAAAAGAAATGAAAATGAAAAGAATTGCAACAGAAAATCACTTTACGATAAATACATATATTGTTATTTGCTGTTTAATCGATAGTTTTTATAGAGGGAAAACAATTGAGCTCATTCAGAGGTAGGAGGAAGGTGTCAATTATCTTATCAATAATTAGTCAAAGATACAAATATGGGCCATACTAGGAGGTTTATCCTGGCTGAAAACAGATGCTGTTTCATATCAATCTTATGAAGTCTGATGTATAAATTATTCATAAAATTTAAAAAGTATGCAAATAATGCTGCAAACCTCTACACAAAACACCTATAATCCATATGTGGAGGAATTATAGCAGCACAGTAGTGGGGAATAAAAGTAATTCAGACTCACCTTTATATCTCCCTCACTATATGCTCTTCTCATCCCATAGACAGTTCCAAGATCTATTCCAGAAAAATCCAGAAAATTTGGCTTCACTGCAGCCCCATGCATCCACTCCATTGAGCTCAAGCATTCTGAGCTAATGCTT
>CATIWR010288501.1:0-13894 GCA_949677035.1 Omphalea diandra
TTCTTTTGTTATCATCACATGAACAGTGGACTTATAGTTCCCTCAAAGGAAAAAAAGAAAGACAAAAAGTCCAGGTTGATGCGGAAGCTTGGACGTAGTAAAAGTGGGAATGTTATGCAGTCTGAACGTGCACCTGGGTTGAATGGTTTGTTAGAGATCTTGCGTGCTCAGATGGAGGTATTTCTGAAGCTTCTACTTGACATATACATTGTTTAGTGGGATTGATTTATTTTCATAATATATTTTCTTCTTTGCAGGACTCAGTCTAAATGATAAATTTAGGTGTTGGGTCATGATTTTCGTGTGTAGACATATAGATATGCATATGTAGTATGATAAAGTGAAATATGATACATATAAATGGTCATGTCGTAATATTATGGCACTTTGTCTCGCAAATGTACTAACATGAGAGAGAGAGAGAGAGAGTCAAAATGCATTGGAATGGTTCATCAAAGAAAATGGTGCATTACATGAATTTAAATAGGGTTCTGTAGTATGGTTTTAAATCGCGGTCATGGTCGTGAATGATGGTAAGGGGGCTGTCGTGGCAGTAATGTTAACGGTAAGGGCAAACCGCTACGCAATTTTTACACAAAAAATTGGAAAATATTGCAAACCAAAAAATATTGACATGATTTACTAAAACTAAGAATTACAACTAACTATAGAGACAACTTCTATCATTTTGGTCCAAAATTACCAATCAACTCAAATAAGTAACATCTATAGCCATTGCAGTCACAAGAAGTAATTTGCGTAAGTAAAGAGGAGAAGGATGCTGGAGTTGTGGATCTTGATCTGGTCTAGCTTGAATGGGCACTTCACAGAGTTAGAATGGCGGCCTCGCTAAGCCCAGGAAAGTGAGGTTGCCTTAGTTTTTCACCTATGAAAATTTTAAAAAAAATGTGTTGTAAAAGAAAAAGAAGGACAAAACCATGAGATTGCCCTAGTTTTTCTCTGCTGCCTACATATTGTAACAGCCTTAATGGGCATTAATTTAATATTCAATGGCCATTATCCATTGCAAAAAAGTTTTGCCTATTAAAAAACAGGAATAACGGTAATGGAGGTGCCAAAAACCATTACATAATAGCTGTTACGTTACATAATGACTGCTATTTAAGGCCATGTTCTATACCCATGTGGAACAAATATTGATTTGTTTTGACTCCTAATTTTTTTATTAAAACTTTTAAGGTGAGTTTTCCTTAACTTCTGCCGCTTCCCTATGAATTAATTGACCCTAAAGCCATATCCATACAGTTTCTTCACATTAATGGTTATTTTAGGACTTTAGGTGGTTTTAGATTCAATCTTGTGTCAGAAGCATGCAAGAGTGAGATATGCAATGTCAATGAAATCACCAATAAAAGTTGCAGGAGGAAGAATGAGTATTTTATATGGAGTTTTACATGCTTTGTGCTCCATACAGATTTTTGACTGAATGATTTTGCTATTATTTTGACATAAGTCTTGCAGTCCTTGCCAGTCCGTGTTAAATGATTTCTAATGCTGAAGCTTTTTAGTCTATCCACATATCAGATTGTCGCTGTATCTGATAATCATATTTAAGGGCTAAGTGTAAGTTGAGTTCCCTTTTTTAATGTGTTATCCCAGCTTCTTAGAATGCACTCTCTCATGGCGCTGATAATGATGCTATGTCATTTTAGTCTTATGTGTTTTAATTATGAGCTAATGCATCTTTCTGTTAACTAATTCATTAATTATTCTAGTCTCTGCTTAAAATGCCTATTCCTTATTGTGTGATTTGTGTTTTACATTCCATAGTACAGTGGGTGATGTAATGGTTCAATTTACTATCCTTAAATGGGCGCAGATATCTGAGGCAATGGACATTAGAACAAGACAAGGACTGCTTAGTGCTCTTACTGGTAAAGTGGGAAAAAGAATGGATACTCTGTTGATTCCTTTGGAATTGTTGTGTTGTATTTCACGGACAGAATTTTCTGATAAAAAAGCATATATACGGTGGCAAAAAAGGCAGGTAATTCTGTCCCCTATGCACTAGTAGTTTCCAGTTTTTTTCCTTCTGTTGGATGTTAAATTTCTCTTAAAGAAGTGAAATTAGAGGTGAGAGAGGAAATCTTGTTGATATTAACGTCACACAAATTTAAATTTGTTTCTTGTACAGTTATTCATACTAGAGGAGGGGCTTATTAATCACCCAGTTGTTGGATTCGGTGAATCCGGGCATAAGGCAAGTGAATTGAGAATTCTGTTAGCAAAAATTGAGGAATCTGAGGTATGCGCATTACTGAATCAGAAGACATGCTTGCTTTCATCTATTCATCTATTAACTTCAGATCACACCAAAATGCTTAGCTTGTTTTTCTCTCTTTTTTATTCAGTTTCATCCATCTTCTGCGGGGGAAGTCCAGCGAACAGATTGCTTGCGATCTCTCAGAGAGATTGCTGTTCCATTTGCTGAGAGGCCAGCTCGGGTTGACTTAACCGGTGAAGTATGCCACTGGGCAGATGGCTATCACCTTAATGTTAGGTTATATGAAAAACTCCTCCTCAGTGTCTTTGACATTTTAGACGAGGGGAAGCTGACAGAGGTTAGTAATTTTTCATCTTGGCCATGATGTTATGACACTGCAGGGTTGAAAATCTGTTTGGATAAGTTTATATGTATTGTGATATCTAAAGTTTGCTGCCTCACCAGATTATGCAAAATATCCAGTGTGCTTGAAAGAAATTTCAAAATTTTAGGATTTTTCAAGAATGTTACAGTTTTTGTTGAATGTTAATGAAAGATAATTGTTTTCTACAATAAAAAAAAAATGGTTTATTGTGTTTGCCATCTTTCTGCTCGCCTAATATAACCCTTATCTTTATTTTCAGGAAGTAGAAGAAATACTCGAGCTCTTGAAGTCAACCTGGCGTATTCTAGGAATTACAGAGAGTATCCATTACACATGCTATGCCTCGGTATTATTTCATCAGGTATTATTCTCAGTTCTCCCATCTGCCAAACTGTCAGATACATACACAAAAATTGCATTTATTTTGTGATCCTATTATTCCAGATAAACAAGATGTTCCCGTGCAATCTGCCAATATGTGAACATGCAAATACATGAGCTTTAAGACCTTATGAACACAATGCGTAATAGCAGTAGTCAGTTCCCTCACTATAACTTCACATACCCAGTCCAAACACAGATGTGTCACAGGTTCACCCATCCACTTGTTTATGGGTAGAATACTAAAACCCCATTGGATTTTTTCATAACACACTAATTAATCTATTTTATAAAAATATATTTTTACATCAATGTGTTTTTGGCATTGTTATATTAAATAGTCATTTGATCAGGTTAAAGGTTCTTATTGTTAGTCAAGGATGAAATAGACAATATATGTTAGGGATTATTTTTTTTAATACCCAATTTTACCTTCATCTCTTCTCTCATCTCTTTAAATCCTAAAGAACACTCTAAAACCAAAATCAATGTGCATTGCAGCAGTTTTGGTATATTTTTGAGGGTTTGAAGAAATTAAAAATGAGATGAAGGGTCATTTTTGCATTAAAGAAAGTGTGTGTGTGTGTGTATATATATTGACTTTTTCATATTTTACTAATGACAAAGGCCTTTAAATCTCACAGAAAGACTAGTTAGTGTAATGGTGCCAAAACACAAAGACATAAAAATTTACTTCTATAATGCGAGGGATTGACTAGTGTATTATGCCACAATACAAAAGGGTTTTGGTATTTCACTCTTATTTTTGTTCTGCATTCAGTTTAGTTTTGATCATACAGTACATCATATTGAAGATAAAGGATAAACTGAATTGATTTTCATACCGATATTTTTAGGTCTTCATTGCCAACTGCCAACAAATATTGTCAGTGTTGGGATAGTGAATAGTATTTTGCTGATCCTTTTCACATGGAAGATGTTTCTTTTGTCCTCTCATGTAAATCTATTTTCTTTCCCTGTTGTTTGGTATGTATTCCATTGGTGCCAACTAGTTGAATTTTTATGTGTCAAAAAATAAATAAATTGCACAAAATAAACCTCAAAGATATACAATTGCATGAATCTGTGGTTAACAACCAGTCTTGCTGGTGAAGTCATTTTTAATAAAGAGTTTTGATTGGGACTAACAATAGTCTAACATGTCAACACTAGCAAGAAAAAGATTTTTTTAACTTGCTTTTTTCTTTTGCACCTTTTCTTTGATCTCTATGTTTGATTTATTATGTGTGATCATTGATGTTTAATGAACAGTATCTATACTAATTTATGTTCATTTTGATTATTGTCATCATAATATTGTTAGTGTGGTTGTATGATTGCAGTATGTTATGACACAAGAGCATGGTCTTCTGAAACATACCATTGAACAGCTTAAAAGGATACCCTTGAAGGAACAGCGGGGCCCTCAAGAGAGGATGCACTTTAATAGTTTGCGTTCCAAAGTTGAAGGCGAAGATTTATCTTTCTTACAGTCTTTTCTGTCTCCAATCCAGAAATGGGTTGATAATCAGCTAGCAGACTACCATAAGCACTTTGCTGAGGTTTGAAAAACTGTTTGGAGTAGTACATGTTGATCTGATATGTATTTATTTTGTAATGGATTATCAATTCCTTAACTTGGTATGCTCATCTATAGCCTGCATATTTTGCTGCTGACATCATCCATGCATGTGTGCTTGGGCAACTGAAATTCACCATTAGGTTCAATGGCACTCCTTTTTATATCTAAATGAGGTCTAGAAGCTTATAATTACATGGTTTCGGTGGGTTAACCATTTCCCAAAAATTTTTTCAAACTTGGTTCCCTCATATTTTACTTGGTCTCTAATTTTTTAATTCTATATATGAAGGGATAAACCTTTGATTATAGGGTTATTGAGAAGATGTACTAAATTATCTAATTGATGTGCTCTGCATTTAAACTACGAGTGAGGTGAGAATTTAACAAAAAATGAGCCTTTTTTTAATGGTCATTATATGTTGAAAAATTCATTTTTCCAGTATAAAGAATTTTTGAGCTTAGAATGCTTTTCTATTGCTGTTGCTTTCCAAGGCTTGGAATGATGTATCATTATACATTTCACTTGCTTTGTAGGAGTCAGCAACTATGGAGGATGTGGTATTAGTCGCAATGGTTATTCGGAGGCTTCGGTCAGAAGAATCTGATCAGGTATTAAGATCGCTCATGTAGTGTGTGCATTTGATGAACTTTTTTTTCTTTTGGAAGGGGAGGAGGGGGGATGATGAACTCTTCAAGTAGTACCTTTTTTGTTTTTTTTGAAGTCAATATTATTAGCTAGAATTTGCACTGGCTCCTGCTAAGCCGACAAGAACATGTGGGAAAAACCTAACATTGTCCTCTGATGTCTAATTTGCACTGCAAATATCACTATAATTTAATTTAGTTTAAAATGTGTTAAAAGTTACTGTGTTTTAAGTTGCACTGCATGTATTGTTTCATGATTTAACTTGAAATGTGTTGAAACTTGAAAGTGACATTTCTATTTTTCTTGTAGGTAATACAACCTGTCACAGATCGAGAGCAAATAGAATCATATATATCAACTTCCATTAAGAATGCATTTACTAGGGTAAGTGTTCTAACTTCTAACCTCACAGTTTCTGGCTTGTGTGCTAGATTGCTGACAAGAGAGCTTGCAATCTAAAAGTGAAAGCCTATAGTTGGAGGTGACACATCATATAAGGACTCACAGAACTTCATACTTTTAACCTATATATAATTATTCAACATTCCCTTTACAATCAGGCCTAAGAGAAATATAGAAATATACCACCGGCCAACAACAAAATAATTGTATGCCCTGTTTTATTTTAGACCATTAAAATGAGGATTTCTGGTACATTTGAGGCAATTTTCTGTTAAGTATATTCAAGATACTTGCTGAAACTCAGGAGCATTGCAACATTGTTAAAGTTTCTCATGACTATCTTTTTACAAGCAGTGAATAAGAATCGAACTAAACCACCTGCCCCCCAAAGCAAACAATTTGAAAGCTAGGAAGAAAGTAGGATCAAATAAAGGGCCTAAAATTCTTTCAAGAAAATATTAGTTATTTATTGTAACATGAGAGAATACCAAGGGTCAGTCTTGCAGATTAACTATACCAAGAGTCAGTCTTGCAGATTAACTATCTTATGTATTTTATGTTGTGGTCATGATATGGATGACATATACTTATTACAGTTTCTAGTTGCCTAAAAACAAACTACAAATCATACAAAGTGAGTGAATTGTTAATAATGATATTGGGTTGCTTATTCTAGAATTCTTTTATGGACCATGGGTAGTTAATATTGGTATTGACTTGTTTATTTTCCTCTTAAAATTCTATTATGAAGCATGGGTAGTCAATATTGATATTGACTTGTTTATTTTCCTCTTAAAATTCTACTATGAAGCATGGGTAGTCAATATTGATATTGGTTTTTTTATTTTTCTTTTAAAATTCTGTTATGGTAAATGGGTAGTTAATAATTTTCTTTATTTCCTTCCTCTTCTTAGTGCAGACTTTGCAGACTGTTGAAAAATCAGATACAGTGCATGAGCATTCTTTGGCATTGTTGGCAGAAGAGACCCAGAAACTTCTGAAAAAAGAATTGACCATATTTACACCAATTTTATCTCAGAGAAATCCACAAGCAATCATTATTTCAGCATCGCTTCTTCACAGACTTTATGGGATCAAATTGGTTAGGTTTTTGAGTTGCTTTTCGCATGATTGCCTATGTTTTTATTTCCCCTCTACTTTTTTGTGGAAGCTTAACTACACTTGTCCTCAGAAACCATTTCTTGATGGTGCTGAACATCTGACTGAGGATGTCGTATCAGTGTTTCCAGCTGCTGATAGCCTTGAGCAGTATATAATGTCACTTATTGTATGTGGAGAAGGGGGTGTTGAAGTAAATTTCAGAAAACTAACGCCATACCAGGTGAGATGGCTCGACTTATCTGCTTAATGTTTTTCTTTTTCTCTCTTCTCCTGCTCTTGTTTTTTTATTACCTGATATGTTTAGTTCCAAATGATATAAGCTAAGTGGAACTTATGGGACAGAGGACGCCGATGCCATTAAGTTGGTGAAGAAATAGCCAGCAAGCTATGCTGTTGACACTTATTGTACAAAATGATTAGGTTTAATAACCAGATATTCTAAAATGTTAAACTAGAATCTTACAGAAATAGCATATACTGCTACTGCACCACTTTTAAAGTGGTGTCATTTAGTCTGGCAAATGGGGAGTTACATGCAAAAAAGAAAAGCAAAAGCCTTCACTCATCATGAGAAAGTGAATGATTTTGGCTGTCTAGCTAACATTTGTATATGCACATGAAGATTAGTTGTTAGATTTCTGTAACTAGCTAACATTTGTATATGCACATTAAGTCCACATGTAACTGGCCCTCTCATTGACTTATAATTAGGTTAATATAATAATGTTTCACTGACTTATAATTAGGTTAATATAATAATGTTGCATACGTTGTCATTAATGTTTCTTATAGATTCACTGGGGTGTTTTTGTTCATTTTTATTGCCCTCTCATTGTTTTTCTTTGTTTACCCTTTTGTTTCCTTTAAGGTTGAATCTATATCTGGAATGCTGGTGATGAGATGGGTCAATTCACAGCTTGGAAGAATTTTAGGTTGGGTTGAGCGAGCCATTCAACAAGAGGTAATATTCAAATTTGTTTCATTTGTCCCTTCAGAAACAGTTTTCTGTCTTGGGTATGTCCTATTCGTAATTTACATAAATCTAACTCAGGGTATGCTTAATCGTAATTCCCTCCTTTCAGTTAAGGATTTGAGGTGGTTATCTGATTTATGCTGTAACTTTTTTGGAAATTTTTGTTTCAGAGATGGGACCCAATATCTCCTCAACAGCGGCATGGGAGTTCAATTGTTGAGGTATATAGGATTGTGGAAGAGGTATTAATCTGCTCCATTTTTTCCTTTTTTCAACTGAGATTTTCAGAATTTGTTGTCAAAATTTCGCCCATAGGCATCAAGCAATGCCTTGTCGGCAGCTGGTGACCTCACACTCACTCAAAACACTCACTCAAGGAAGAAGGAAGAACACTTGAACTTGTATTGAACTTTTCAAGTGACTTGATACATTTAGCCTAGTATACATAGCTATTTATAGAACTCAAACATGTAAGTCACCTTAATTAGCGTTCTAATAAACTCACAAATTAATGTAACTTAGGAAATTCTCACATTAATCTAACACTTTAGAAACTCATACTTAATAGCATAAAACTCATATGACGTATAGACTTCAATTAGTTCGATTTTCATTTCTAACAATGCCTTCCGTCATAAATATCCTTTGGTGCAGACGGTTGATCAGTTCTTTGCTCTTCAAGTTCCAATGAGGCCTTCAGAATTGAATGGCATGTTTCGGGGCATTGACAATGCATTTCAAGTGTATTCAAATCATATCATTGACAAGTTAGGTGAGTGTGCACGTGTCTGTGATATATATTTATATACCTTCCATCTACAAAATTTTCTTGTATTCTCTCTGCCCCCCACCCTCCCACTCTCCTTTTTCAATTCTTTTTTGCTCTTACCAACTGTGATTTTGACATGCAGCATCCAAGGAAGATTTAATTCCACCAGTTCCTGTACTCACACGATATAAGAAGGAAGCTGGCATAAAGGCATTTGTACGGAAGGAACTATTTGATTCTAGGCTGCCTGATGAGACCAAACCAAATGAAATTAATGTCCAGACTACTCCTACTCTCTGTGTTCAGTTGAATACACTATATGTGAGTTCAAGTTGACTTTGGCATCATTTATTAAGAAATGAGATAAATGAGCTTCAAATTGATTCTTTCTTATCAGTTTCATATCTATGGCAAAAATTTTTTATTTTAATTTCTGATCTGTCATTTTATTGAAGAAAAAAGTTTCACATATAAAAGGGTTAAAACTCCTGAACTTGAAGGCAAATGAAAGCAACAATAATACTGAAACATAATATAACACCAACATAACAAAAGGATATAGCACTCCCAGATATCACAAACTTGCCACTTGAGACTACGATAACCTCTTTCAGCAAAACCTGTGTTGTAAAATCTTTGAATTTTCTTGTTAATATTTACATCTAAATGCTCTTGAAAATAAAATTTTATTACTAGATTATCAATTGTATGATAATTACATCACTTGATGACAAATCATCTCCTCAAGGCCTGTTATTGCAGCTATTTAGTGATAGTATTCTGATTCTCTGCATTTCAAATGTAGATGCTACTTTGTTGTCGACTTTATCGTAATAAGGTTTCTTTTTTGCTTTCTAATGTGAACAGTATGCAATCAGTCAACTGAACAAGTTGGAGGATAGCATTTGGGAGCGATGGACAAGGAAAAAACCTCGTGAACAATTTATCAGTATGCATCTGAAACAATAATTGTTTTTGCCCTTTTGTTTAAAGTTTTTTCTGAACTGCATTGGTTATCCACTGACAGAATACACACACACACACATAATTGATTTATTGAATGAAAAATCTTCAAGCGATAAATAAATCAATCATCATGTTCCAATTTCCAAATGCATGTTTTAATTTTTGAAAGTGTTAGTTTACACACACCTCTATAAATGTCCAATTTTGTCATTTTTTATAGCTAAGGGAAATGGAAGTAAATAGTTTCTTGTGCGTACTAGACATTTTATGGATTTCATCTTGTGCTGTACGTAATTGGCTCCACCTTATTCCACTGGTGTCTTATAAAAATTTCCACTAGTACATTGGATATTTCTCATAAACTTTTAATGATTTCTGGCTAAAGAATCAATTAGATTATTATAGCATAGTGATTCTTGACTTGTACTATTCTTTAGAACTTGTGAGGTTATTTTACATTTCCAACTTTTATAGCTGCCTGATTTAATCAGGCTCTGGTTTGTTGCATCCAGATGGACTGCTAAAATGTAGCTTGTCACATTCAATTTTGATGTACTTTTAAGAATGCCATGCTATTCTTATTCCCGATATGGGCATTTCTTCTACATTATTAGAGAAATCCATAGGTGAGAAGAAGTTCACAAGTTTCAAGCAGGACACATTTGATGGAAGTAGAAAAGATATAAATGCTGCTATTGATCGCATTTGCAAATTCACTGGTAACCATTATCAGCTTCTGTAGTTCTACTTCAGTCTATTACCTTGAGAAGTAAACTTGACCTTTGATTTATATGGATTCTTGCAGGAACTAAAATCATCTTTTGGGACTTGAGGGAGCCATTCATTGAAAATTTATATAAACCTAGTGTTTCTCAGTCTAGGATGGAAGCCCTAATTGAACTACTCGATACAGTAAGTCACATCCTTTATTTGGGGAGAATAAAACAAATAAGGACGTTTTTGAGCGGCAAAGGAAGCATTGTGGCATTCTTCTAGTAAAAAATATTGGCTTGCAAGTGTGGTATCTTGTTATATTTGTTGAACTAAAAGGGAGCTTTATTTAATTTGTCACTTGCATCATAAGTCATCCAAATTACTCCATTTGTATTCCATGTACTTTCTTTATTAGTCTATGGGATTCTTTTACAACTTAAGTTGCATGTGAATGTAGCGTTATGTGCTCCAGAAATGGCCTTTATTGCATAATCCCTCATGTGCATCATAATTATACAAGTACCAACTTTCTAATCATAGGGCCATCTAGTAATTCAAATTAGCTTGCGAAATGTATTTCTCAAGATGGGAACAACTTAAGATGCCCTATGGTTGTAATATATTGTCACGAGGTGTTCAGAAATATCCTGCATGATTCTGACATCAACTTGGCATTAAGTCTTAGGTTTAGTAGATTTTACACAATCATAATGACCTATGACTATATATGATGAATTCAGGTGGATTATTTGGTTTTATAGCAATCTATGCTTTGGTTAAAGGCCTCATTGTTAGTAACTGCTACAGGAACTAAATCAATTATGTGGTATTATTGTGGAACCGCTAAGGGATCGTATTGTGACAAGTCTCCTTCAAGCTTCACTGGTCTGTGCTAATGTTTCTTTAAATAAGTATGACATATCCTTGAATTTGTTTGTCACTGAAGTGGTTCGTCTTGTCAGGATGGCTTACTCCGAGTTATACTAGATGGAGGACCATCACGAGTTTTCTTCTCGGCTGATGCAAAGTTACTGGAAGAAGATTTGGAAGTTTTGAAGGTATTTGCCAATTAAACCAGAAAAAAAAAATAAAAATAAAGATGGATAGGCCTCAACAAGTTTCTTGTTATCTTCTGATTTGGACATCCCTCGCATTTCATAAAGAAATTACTTGAAAGAAAGCATTTGACGTTTCATGCAGATGATTTCACAATTCTGGGTTTGCTTCAAACCTGATTACATGTGATATAATGTAATGTTTAACCATAATGGCTGGTAGAAATACATTATCCAGCAGGTGCAATTTTTTCTTCTTAAATTGTTTTATCCTAATTCTTATTTGCTATTTCATGTGTTTGTATGTCTTGCAGGAATTTTTTATTTCTGGAGGAGATGGACTTCCTCGAGGAGTAGTTGAAAATCATATAGCAAGAGTTCGTCATTTAATTAAGCTGCATGCCTATGAGGTTAGTTGTTGCAGCAAATGTTTTATTTAAGCTGTGCTGAAGAAAATTGTAGTGAAAAAAGTTTTAAGGTGTGTTAGCTCTTTACTTCATTGTTGATGTCTAGGGATATCAAAAAAACATTAATTGGAGCATCTCTAATATTAAATTTTTAAACATCGTAACCATGATTACGACCTTTGTGATTAGAGAGAGAGAGAGAGAGAAGAAAGGGGGGGGGGAGGCGCCGCAATAAAACAGATGCAACTGTTGATGATAGAAAATGCACCTCATATTTGTATTTAGCTCAATTTTTTTTTCTTTTCTTTGGCTTGCAGACTCGGGAATTAATTGATGACCTGAAATCTGCAAGTGGGCTGGAAAGGCTGAGAGGTGGAGGCAAACTAGGGGCAGATACCCAGACTTTGTTAAGAATATTATGTCATCGGAGTGATTCAGAGGCATCCCAGTTCCTCAAGAAACAGTTCAAAATACCCAAATCTACAGTGTAGTTGAGGGATACAGAGAAAGTAGAAGAAACAGGCCACTGTAAAGTTGTCACAATTCGATTATGTTCTTTATTTTATTTTATTTTTTTTCACTTAACAAGCCTACTCTCTTTCTCATTCTCTTTAAATGATATGTATTCCATTGTTCACCATGTCTTTGTACACATGAACGGGTTTTGTAAGTTATATTTTCTATGAAAACATGATCTTTTGACCAGAAAAACCCGTGGCAAAGTAGGTTTCGGCTGTATTTTCTTTGTAGATTTGAGGATTATTTTCGTAGATGGGCCATTGTCTATGTAGTTGCCAGCTGATCTCGCCTCATTAATGTGTCTGTATTTTGCTCTTCCAGCCACATCAAATACCATAGCCACTGCAAAAAGGTGCAGTGAAAAACAATAATCTTAGCAATGCTATGAACAGGCATCAAAAGCAATGAATTTGATGCAGAAGACAATGAGACTAAATTCAATTCTGTTCGAGAACTAGACATGAAAACATAAAATTTTAATGAAGGCTTAAATTGGTGGATAAATTGTCCATTTCCCCATGTTACGTTCTGAAACGATTATTTCGTTTTAACGTTTTGCAAATCTTCAAATTGCGAGTTAGTCTTCATATTTTGTCCATTTCAAGGAGTTTCAGTAACAGATGATGTACCATGAGATTGGTGAGGATCCATCAATTAATGGTTGTTCTCTTTCCCTTTTTCTTCAATACTTAGGAGGAAGTTTCTTGCTTCTACATCATCTTAATTCATTCTTAAAGCAATTTCTTCTTTAAACAAAAGTTTTAAAAAAAAAAAAAAAAAAGAAAACCAAGCACTCACCTTATCCCTGACCGATCCAACAAAAACTGAAAACTATTGCTGTCCATAAGGCATAAAATACTGCTTAAACGATCATAAAACTTAGCTATGATGAATAAAACAAAATGATTAACAACATTGAGGAGCATGATCATGAGAGCAGAACTAGCAGAAGCTAACCAGCTAACGTGCTTGCTGGAGGCCTCTGTTCCAGTTGGATCAACTTCAAGCAGCTGCTATCCAGTTGCTGGGTAAAGACCTATTGGGGGAACAAGGTTAGATTCACCACGATAGACCAGATATAATTATGCATTCGGCATGCATGCAACTGCTATATTGTCACCAAAACCAGAAAGCTAAATGCAAAGAAACCTAACAAATGTTATCAACTGTCCAGGCAAATCTATATCCACCTAATGGTTTTAAGGGCAACTGAACTAAGTCTTCGGAAATTACAAATTCAGCAGAACAAAACCAAAAACTGATCAAGATGCAAGAATAAATACTCTCCCAAGAAGTCACACTCCTAAGCATTAGACCTTACGTATTTTTCTGTATAAGTCCACATAAATACATGAGTTTATAATTTATCGCAGTCAGATGTTGGCCTGATTGATCCACACATCATTACCTTTCATGAGTGAAAGATCAATATTGATTTCAGAGTCACTAAAGCGTGAGGCCTTAGTAGTGCTTGACAAAATCCTTCTCTCAGGAGAGTGCCACGGCCTCCAAAGCCTAAAAATTCATTTGTGCTCATTGACAGTGTTCTGCCAGGAGTGCAGAAGCCACTTACAGCTATAATCACATTCCAATCCTGCACAATTAGCAATCCTTGGCTGGAGTACTTTAGGAAGATGGAAACTGTCTCAAAATTGACTTTAACTCACTTGATGCATTCCAATTGCACTGTTAAATTCCTGATTCCAGCATCATAAAATAAGTGTGAAACCTGAGACTTCATAGAAGCTT